>JAEANM010010211.1:0-15918 GCA_017656035.1 Myanophis thanlyinensis
TTTTTCTCGAAAAAAAATTTGTAAGTCGAAAATTTTGTAAGTAGAGCTCTTTGTAAGTAGAGGTACCACTGTATTATGGCAGCTAAGGCATACAGTATTTCCAGGTTCCCCAAAGTGTACACTCCTTTATGCCCATCCTGTTGGACCAGATTGGATGGGTAGAAATGATTACAGGAAGACAGTTCCTCAGGTTAACCAGTCCCAAGCCATGGAGGACTTTAAAGGGAACAATCAGCACCTTGAAATGCACCCAGAAACACACTGCAGCCCTGTGATCCCCAAAGCAATTGTGTTACATGTGCCAAATAACTGACACAAATTTACAACCTGCATTTCTGCATTGTGTACCAGCTGAAACGTCTGAATGCTCCTCAAGGCAACCCCATGTAGAGTACATATTTGAATAGTCCAAATGGGAATTCATTCTTGTTCAAAACTCAATGTGGTTCGATATTCAAAG
The DNA here is from genome assembly GCA_017656035.1 of Myanophis thanlyinensis. Classification (NCBI taxonomy): domain Eukaryota; kingdom Metazoa; phylum Chordata; class Lepidosauria; order Squamata; family Homalopsidae; genus Myanophis; species Myanophis thanlyinensis. The sequence continues at coordinate 461 of JAEANM010010211.1, forward strand.
CTTCCCAGTCTGTGAATGGGTGCAACTGGCACACAAGCCAAAGATGTGTAAAGGCCCTCTTACCCACAGCTTTCACCTGCTTTTCCAGCAGCAACCATGGGTCTAAGGGGAGTTTTAATTTCAAAAACAGTTGTAGTTTCTTTGGGGGAAGGGCATTTTTAGATCAGAAAGTCTCAGAAATAGTTCCATAGAAAAGAAATTGGAAATTTAAAACCAAATATCAATATTTCCTCTTTTTTTAAAAGGGATTCTTGATCTTCATTTTGGCTTTGTACTTTAAAGGATACTGGTTTATTTGTTCATCAATAGCTGTTTCCAGCTTTTCCCCCTTAGCAGATATTTGCACAGGTTGTATATGCAAATCAATACACACCAAAGTTACTATGTCAAATGGATTTGGATGTGATAATAACTTTTTAAGAGCCTCATTTCAATGTGGAATCCTGATGGCCTGGAAAAAAAAATCAAAGAGCTCATGAACAAATATTTGTCCTAAACCTCACCTAGGAGTGAAAACAGCAGTAAGAAGCATTATGGAAATACTGTTTAAGAAATGGAATGGTTTGCCAGTTAAGGGGGAAATCTATATACCATGGCATGGCTAGAAAGTCAAACACTAATAGCCTTCCCTTTTCTATCAGTTGTTCCATCTGTAATTGTATTAATGAGGGATGTGGAATGGGTTGTAAAAAAATAAATTACTGCTCAGCCAAATTACAATAGTCATTACTTTTAGAAGTTACTTATGTTTTGTATAAACTGTCATGATTTACCCATTATCAGGCCATCACTGGGAATAAATCTAATAAAATCATATTTTGCTTGGGCCTGAACAGGTAATGTTCCTTAAAGCTGAAACAAGAGTAATTGATAAGTCATTGCAACAACAAACTGACATTTAGGAAGAAAGTATTAAGACAGCTTCATCACCAGTACTGATCTTTGGTCATACACTGTTGTCCACAAATATATCTGTATCACTGCTGAACTGCTGTTTCAAAAGAAGTACTATACTATCATATAGTGCTTATCCAATTGATTACATATGGGGCTCTTCTGAATGGCAGCACAAAAGTGCTATTATACAGTGTAGGAGTCAGGTTAAAATATGCCAGCTTTAAAATGTGCCAATTATGCTTCCAATTCCCATTCTGTCTTGAAAATAAAGACAATGAAAATGAAGTAGAATTAGAATAGAGGTACTATTCTATTCTGCACCATGGTGGCACCATGGTTAGAATGCAGTACTGCAGGCTATTTATGCTGACTGCCATATGGTAGTTCAAATCTCACCTGGCTCAAGGTTGACTCAGCCTTCCATCCTACCAAAGTTGGTAAAATGAGGACCCAATGAGGCTTGTTGAGGGCAATATGCTGACTCTGTAAAACCTTTAGAGAGGGCTGTAAAGCTCTGTGAAGCAGTGTATAAGTCTAAGTGCTATTGCTATTGCTACTACCACAGAAGAAACAGTGGGAAAGAAAGATGCAGGGTGGAGAACATCTCCTTTCATGCCAATTATTGGCAGTAGAAGACTTCTGAGTCTTCTGTCAGTTTTACATCCCATGTAATGACCATTCTATGGGATAAAAAAACTGACATCAAATGAGCTGTCCTCTTTTTGCTTCTTCATTTGCCATTGCAAGGAAGTAAGTGTGGAGAAGATAATTTCCTCTGCTTTCTCACTTTCTCCCTCTACCCATGCTAAGATTACCCAGGTTTGTTTCTCTTAACACCCAGTGTCAGATGCTAACAAGAACAAATACACCAATTATTTCCTTAAAACGTGGTAGAATGGGCTTTGGAATTGGTGCCTTTAGCCATCCTTCATGTTACGCAGGTGGCAGGTCATCAGTCTTCTGAAAGCCCAAGTATCAGAAAGAGTGTAAACCTGTCTACCAGTCTTTTATAAAACAACAATAACAACATCTCCATCCCCAAAAAGTCCAACTAACAGGTTGGTGGGATGGAGGAAAGTGGTGAAGTAAAGCTCCCAACTATTTTCCAGCCCACTGACTCCTCTTACAGAAGACCTGTAAACAGTTTAATCAGGTTATATCGATTTCCTTGCAACTTCCAAAAACTCCAAATTAGTAACATTTACAAGAGAATGCTGCCAGTAAATAGCCACAAATATCTCATGGAGAGCCCAAAAAAACATTAGACAAAATGGCACTGCCCCACTGTATTTTTGTTGAATCCTTCCCTGCATGGTAACAGCCAGAGATAAGCAGATGAAAGCATCCAGCACATTATCAATTTAAAGGAGCTGAAATTCTTCAGCAATACTTCAGTTTCTCATTTGTGTCCACCAAATACCAGTGTTTTCAGATATGTGATGATTCCTCACAAAATGCTAGACATGCCTTTCAATGTGAAGTGGTTCAACATGGTCAGACATGTGGGAAAGTTACTTCTGAAAAGGCAGAAAGGCCTACAACCCAAGACAAAATAGGCCATTGAGGGCAGCTACCAATCACCAGGGAGAAAGGCTCATCACTGCCACTGTCAGCCAATTGGACATACTGCACTGCATAAAGTGAAAGGAAGTTTTCACAGACTGCCCAGCTTGCTTGTGCTGTCAGAAGTCAAAAAATACTGCTGGTACAGAATATAAAAGACAACTGGAGGCTGTCATTACAGTGAGTCAGAAAGCTAGTTAAATTTTTGTTGTGCATTCATGACTTCAACATACAGTTAATGGGGCATCTTAGCTGCAGGGCAAGCCAAGGAGGAAGAACTCATATTCACAAACAGAAGAGGAGAATAGTAGATAATCCTTTCTTCTGAAGTTCACTCTTGTTTTGTCTCCTCACTTAAAAATACCTATCTACCTACCTACCTACCTACCTATCTTTTTTCTTGCCTCTTTATCTTTTCTTCTGCAATTTCACTCTCAGTAAAGTGCATCATTATATTTTGTGGGAATATAATATATAAAGACAAGGGAAAACAATTGTAGAATACAATCAATGGGGATTGGAACATTAATTTGAGCTGACCCTCTAATTCCCATTTAAACTATTGCAGAATTACTTTTCAATTGTTTCATATTCAGTGTTATGCAAAATTTCCTATTTACTTACTGGGCTAGGTAGAAGAAATTTGGGGAACTATAGTGTCTTCTCTTTCTATGTGTGCACATTTTTTCACACTTTTCATACTTTGAAAATGTATTAATTATTGGGAATGATTTAAAATAAAAGGATTTTTATTTAGTTTGTCCTGAAGGAAAACTGTCTGGACTTTTATGACACTTAACTGAATTCTAGAAATTACTTTTATATTCAATATATTAGATTTTCATGTGTATATATTATTCAGCTTTATGTGCCCTTCAGATTTGTGCCTAAAATAATGTTTCATGTTCAACAAATCTTGCTCATCCAAACTAACTTCACATTTCTTCACCATAGAATGAGCCCAGTCATCTGAAGAATTCATTGCATGTATGGCTGCTTACAATTATAACCTCCCCAGTGAGCAACTAACAGCCTTCATAAGTTCCAGATGCATATGAAATTGAGTGACCCCAATCACAAGGAATCCCTATGAGTTATATTTAGACACTTCTTTACAATGCAGAGATTTTCAGGGAGAAAGATCCATAACTCAGATGATCAAATATTAATCACACTTGATGGTGGCTTGAATAGAAAGTGAGACAACAAGCTGGAGCAGACTCAGAGAACAGTTGATTCAGTACCATGGCCAGAACGACTGATACCAACCTAAGACTTTGGAATGGATTTCAGGACCATGGAGAGCAACATAAGAGCAGCATAGATATAAAGTAGTTTTGGACCAATCCATTAAAATGTTTTAGAAACTCCACCCAATTCAAGTTTAATAGTATTTTTGAATCCACTAATTTGAGAATTGGAGTATTGCCTTGGAATATTGGAAAAGAAAGAAATAGGTCACAGCTTTGCATCATCTCCATGATCAGCAAGGGAGACTAGGGACCATTTCTTAAAGTTATGGGACAATAAAGTTTGGATAAGATAAACAATAAAGTTTGGATAAGATGCAGAATTCAAGATCCCAATTCATGAGACTCCATAAGAAATCTACCCAGGGCCTTGCCAGAAGAAACTCAAATTGTAGTAACAAAAGTTACCATTAGAGGAAGCCGGCATAGCTATGAATCATTTTCATTCCCAAACCAGATACCTTCCCCTCTGCTTTCTTCTCCTCAGAAAGAACAAAGCCTTCTGATTAAAAAGCAAGATGAAGTGAAACAAAGAACTGAGCAGCTAGAACAGCAACAGAATAAGAAAAGCAACAGAATAATAATCTACATTGAAGTTAGTTCCAAAGAAACAGCTAGTACAATTATTAAAATATGCCTATAGTACAATATCAAATATATAGTATGCATCAGCTCACTGCAAGAACAGCTGCATCTATAACTGAAGATCTTGAATGGAAAATCAATAAACTAGAAAATAAAAACCAACCAAAATGGAAATTAAATTGGAAAATAAGATCAGCAGGTTAAGATCAGATGCAAGCAAGTTAGAATAGATAAAATAAAAAAACTGAAGGACAAGAAGATCAAAACATCTGATCATGAAATATCACCTAGAAAATTAAGGAAGCAGTAGAAGAAATCAAATAGCAAAAAAAAAGCCATAGGACAATCCAAATATATATCTGTACCATTGCTGAGCAGTAAACAAAAATGTAGCTTGATAAAGGAAATGAATTAGAATAAAAAAGAAACTAAAAGGAAAGTACTTGTAACTGCAGCAGAAATGGGGGAGAAAAGTTCAAGAACTGGCCCACGGTGGGTAAAGATGAATTGCATGGTTTTTGGTTGAAACATTTGACTGATCTACACCTGCTCATTGTCAAGCAGTTTAATAATACACCACAAGGATATGAAATTGAAGATAGGTTAACATTTGGCAAAACTGATCTGATAATAAAAGATCCAACAAAAGGAGCAGCACCAGACAATTACAGGCCAATTACCTGCTTATCAGCATTTTCAACTTGATCAAAATCTTTGTGCAAAGATGAATGATATACTGGAAGACAAAGTTGTGAGTAATGCACTGGGAGAGGTTAATATCAAGAGAGAAATCATTCAAGGTGACTCACTATCACTACCAACTATGTCATTGCATTGCTTTCTCTGTCAACAATAAAAATCAGATATGATTGAATAATAGAAAAAAAAATATTGCTCTGTCCCATGAGAAGCAAAGCATTATATATGCTGAAGAGTTTCATGAGCAAAAACATCTGTTTTTGTTTTCTTATTTATGTTGAGAGGCTATTCTTTATAACAGGAGTCCCCAACACCCAGTCCATGGACTGGCACCAGGCAGCAGCATGCCAGAAACAAGGCCTCACAAACAAGTGAAGCTCCATTGAGAAACCTTTCAGTATGTGGTAAAACTGCTCTCTACAGAACTGGTCCCTGGCGCCAGAGGTGAAATTCAGCTGGTACACACCAGTTCTGCCGTACTGGTAGTGACGATGAAGCTTGGCCCCACCCACCCACTCCTGACGATGTTTGGGCTCTCCTACCTGCCCTTGTTCTTTTCTTACTTAGATTGCTTTCAAATTTGTACTCACCTGGGTCACGCAGAAAGCTGTTCTGCATGTCCCTGCAGCCTTCCCAACCAGCTGGGAAGCTTCCAGAATGGAAATTTTGTTGTTTCAAGTGTTGCAAAGCAGGTGCGCACCAAACTGGTAATGAAGCCGGTTCAATTTCACCACTGCCTGGTGCCCAAAATTTTGGTGCTGCTGCTTTATAATACTCAGCACCACAACTTGAAATCACTGTGCTTTAAGGAATAAATTATAGACGATGGGCATTCACTTTTTAAAGCTATGAATATTATCTAATATTAATAGTTGCATTTATCTATTTCTATCTCATTATAATCTATTTATCTTAGATATGAATTACCTAAATTGGTTACTCTATCCCCAAACTCATATACCCATATGAAGATTTGCTCCTTTTGCCAGCTTTGAAATCCCAAAACTCCAAGGTTAGATCCAGGTTTATCATGTAAATATTATGTACTACCAACTAACTGTTGAGATTAGAGGCATCTCATCCAGAATGTAGTTGGTTTATAGTTAACTCCTGTTATGGAACCACTTTAATCCACAGAACACTAACATGAAAAAAGTCCCTCAGAAAACATTCTCAGGGGAGGGAGAAGGATATTTCTCAGAAATTTTCTCCTGAAGAAATATACTGTAGGCCTTAATGAATACTTGAAAGGAGCTACAGCCTTAGTTGAAACATTAAAAAAAAAACATGATTTGTCAGTAAAAAGTACGGGTATTTTTACTGGCTATCATTCAGGTTGAAATTCTGCAATAGGTCAGGAAAACACACACACACACAAAACAACAACATTATTTACTGAGAAGTGTTATTCTAATGCTACCCCAGAAGGCAGAACATCTCCCCCACCCACACCCACCGCCCACCCCGTTAAGGGCTGTTTGCATTTGGGGCAAAATACTCAAAGCAGCATATCATTGGGAGAAAACAAAAAGCAGTATCTTTAATGTCTCAAGCTGGATGCTTTTAAATTTGCCCTTAGCTTGTTCCATTATATATTTAATATAGTATTTAATGTGTGAAAAATATGGGCTCCCTCTATGTTTTTCTTATCTTGTTTATTCTTTGAAGATTTTAAATATTTATTTTTCCCACTAACTTTAATATGGTTATGTAGGTTTATTTTTAGTGTCTTCTTTCCTGTTCAAAAATATGTTATATTAAGGTAATCAAGAAAAGAAAATATAAATAGCATTCAAGAAACAATACAAGACATTGTATTGGATGCCTTCTTTCTGCGCCTTCCCTCCCATATTTAAGAATATTGGTTTGTGTTATTTACATACAATGGGGTTTTTTTTCAGTCTCAGAAACAGATGACAAAAACTCTTTCAGTTTTAATTAACAGATATATTTAATTAGAAATAAATAATTGTTTTAAAAAGGTATTATTCCTGCTAGTCATGCATAATTTCCCCTTTCTAAGATATTAAATATAATTTGTCAGTTTTGTCAAGGATGCAATAGTTTGGGGGATTTGTTTTGTGCACATGTTCAAGACACAAGCAATGCATCGATCCACATGAAAAAATTCCTACCTTATGGATGGGACTTGAATTTTGATGCTAGCTGCAAAATTACAGGAGATGAGGACCAATTTATCTGGAGAGGATTTACCTCAAAGAAAAATGATAGAAGACAATTAGATATAACACCAAATTTACTCTCCATAGAGTAAACACAACCCTCTTTGAAATGTAGTACTGGTATCCTGTTCTAAAATTCATGTGGATGATAGAAACATAATAATTCAATATTACATATAAATCCTTGGAAAAGGAATTATATCTGTGCTTTGTTAAACATCCTGAATGTGAAATTGACAGAGAAATAAACAGAGACAATATGAAGAGTTTTAATCTTATCAATATATTGCGATGTAGCATTTATTCCTATTCATTCAGAAGATAATTGATGCAATCTCTTATTATTGTGCTTCTTTGCTTAGATGAACCTTTTTAATTTGCATTAACTTTTGGTGCTGACTTATATGCTGTAATGCATTCTACTGTCTGCAGTAATGTAGTTTCAGACTAATCATTTCATGCTATAAAATAAATAAATAAGCACCTCACAGCATCTCACCTAGAACCATTTTAATAATACCATAAGGTAGACAGGATTATTAAGCAATTATTTATATGTCCTGCTGTAGGTCCGTTTGGAACAGGGATGGACATTTTTTTCAATCCATTACAAGGCTTATTTAATGGTGGGTTTTTGTTTTGTTTGCTTTGCATTTGCTTGTTTTGCATGCTAATCCATCATGACAATATAATTTATCACCAAGTAGTAGTATCCATTGTTCCATTGATGATAACCATTCTGTTTTTTTTTTAAATTAAAAATTGGTAGTGTTGGTGAGGATAATATATTTCTGTATTGCCAATTAAATTGTTTTATTAAAAATAAAAATATAGGATGTACATTTTATGAATAAATGAATTAACAATAAATAAATTTATTTATTATTTTATTTTATTTAATTTTTATACCCCCTCCCTCGAGAAGGACTCAAGGCGGTGTACAGCCTCGAGAAGGACTCGAGGCGGTGTACAGCATAATAAAACACCAATATATACAATTAAAACCGGATTAAAATTTCAAATAAATACAATGGCCGATCAATCAAAAAATAAAAACTCAATTTAAATAGAAACAGTTAGAAAATGTTAAACAATTAAAATTAAATTTAAAAACTGGTTTAAAACAGATTTAAAACCCCCATTAAATACTAGACCAGACCGGCCTGCTGAAACAGGTAGGTTTTTAATGCACGCCGGAAGGTCCGTGATGGTCCGCATCTCCAGGGACAATTCGTTCCAGAGGGAGGGTGCACCCACAGAGAAGGCTCGCACCCTAGGGGCTGTCAGACGACACAGTCCAGACAGTGGAACCTCAAGGAGGCCCGCCCTGTGGATGTGCACAGGTCGACTGGAGGCTGATGATGGCAACAGGCGGTCCCGTAAGTACCCGGGTCCCAAGTCATGGAGCACTTTAAAAGTAAGAACCAACACCTTGAATCGCACCTGAAAGGCCACAGGAAGCCAGTGCAGCTCGCGCAGGAGAGGTGTAATATGGGAGCTCCGAGGAGCCCTCAAGATCAACCGTGTGGCCGCATTCTGCACCAGCTGCAACCTCCGGATGCTCTTCAAGGGGAGCCCCATGTAGAGAGCATTGGCATACATAAAGGAAAATGTTCAGGTTCTTAATTAATTTAGGGATTATGATATAGAATTTATTCTTGGCTGCTAGATATTTATATGTTTATATTATTGTAATTGTTTTTTTTTTAATGTTCATTTCTCAGCATCACTTGGTGAGATGGGCAGCCATACAAATGGAATGAATGAATGAAATGAAGCTTGTCTGTTATAAAATACTAATGTTTGTTAAATTTATAGAACTATACAGTAGGGATGTATGTTGCATCAGATGTTTGGATATGCATCAAAATTTATTGGATATGCACCAAAATAAATTATGCACATTTTGTTATGCATATGCACCGAAGACAAATTCCTTGTGTGTTCACACTTGGCCAAAAAGAATTCTGTTCTGTTCTGTTCTGTTCTGTTTTATTGAAGCACATCTGAATAAGAATGTTGCATCTCTTTCAACTCTTTAAAGCAGCTGTTTGTCTTCCCAGACTGCAGTGTAGCTATGCAATCCCAGGAAAATACACAATTGCTTTAAGAGTTGCAGGTTGGTACTACTATTATATCTCTATGCACTCCAGATCATCATGTGGTTCAATATATGTATCTTTCTGGTAGAATTGCATGTCTCCAGATGACTTTTTAAGAAGTGGATCCTAATTTAAAAGTGGATCCTAATGTATAATGAGGTATAATTAGAGCCAGAAGGAAGTGTGACTTTGGAATTCATACTTTGGAACATAGGATTCCCCCCCCCCCCCAGCATTATTTTATTTTTATTAATTTGAAGTGAAAGCTTTCAAATTTGATCATGTGTTCCTCCAAGTAATTTTAAAACAATAAATATATCTTTTTAAAATAGTTTTTCTTTATTCAGAAAAGTAAAGAATAAAATACTTACGAGTTTGAACCGAAATATGTTATAGTGAGATTTCGTGCAAAATGACTTAATATTTTTAGCAGTCTTCTTTCGGCAGTTCTGTATATGGTTTGCCACTGTTCATGAATATATTTTTGCTTACCTAAAGGGAATGCACATGTTGAACTGTGAGTTCATAATGAAAAACATAAAACTTGACAAATGTTTTCAGGTCAAATCTCAAATAGCAAGATTATATTTGAAGAAATAATAGTTTGAGGGTCATACTAAGTTCAGTTATTTGTAGGGAACTGATTAAATATTCATGATCTAGTATCCACAAGTTTATTATATTCCAGAACATTAATAGTTTTTGTGTTCTTTTAAAACAGCAACAAAATTTTCAGTCAGTTCCCAAATTTTAAATTAGGTCACAATGTGAAGAATGTATTGGGCATTGTATGCAATTTAAAGCAATTTGTAAAACTGCTAACTGACTGCACTATTTGTTTCTGTTGCTTTACAAGTGTCCAGCTCTAAACTATAAGAAAATGTGGAATATATTGGGTGTTCTGCTGTAGTGTACTTGTTTTTAGGACTTGGAACTGCTCATGAAATGCATATATCCATTGTGACTAATAAGTTTTCTTGTTAAATAGTTCAAATCCCCCTGTAAAATAACATCTATCTAGTATATTGCATATCTGTAACATGATAAAACATAAGGGATCTGTTTACCTAATTTTGATCGGTACATGTATTTATGGAAACAACTAGGAAGTAACAGAATCTTCCACAGAGAGACAGATGATGCAGGGGCAATTTTCTGTAATTCCTCTTTTTTTAATCCTTTTGTCAGGGGCACTTCCCATGCTTTCTCAAGAGAACCTTCAGTTCTCTAAGCAATATTTTCAGGTGGCTGAATGATTAATTGGTGAAAATTAACTAGTTTCCATTACATCTTGTGCAAACATCTGATATTCTTCAGTTGAGTTGGATCCAATCTCAGGCTTTGTTTACAAACGATAAATTTCAAGACATCAGGTTGGGATCAAATGTTCTTTTTTAGGGAAGAATGTCACTGAATACAAATTGATGCTTTTCCATAAGGCAACTGGACTTTCTTGGTTTTCTTTCCTTGAAAACATTTAGCTTGTCATCCAAGAAAGTCCAGTTGCCTTTTGGAAAAGCACCTTTGGGAGATCCAAAGAGTATATTAAAAATTTCAAGTAGAATCTGTTAACTGTATGAAAGTCGGTTTGTAAAAACCGACTTTATAAGTTTTAAACTTATAAAAATCCTCCGTTCAACCAAACTTATATCATCTTACCATTAAAAAAGTGAAATTCTGCATTGTTGAATATTTGAAACAATTTCACTAGCAACAGAAAAAGAACAAAAACAGAAATATATAATACTATATATAAAAGTAAATGTTAGCACAACCTGACCCTTTTCCTAACCTCCCTCTTTCTAAACCCGCTCCCTCTTTCTTTTAAGAAATCTGGATTATTATTATTATTTTTAAAAAGTCTTGGAACATGATTTGTCATTCCTAGAGTTTTTAAAGACAATTTTCACCTTGTAAAATCTCCAATTGCTTTTGTTCTTCTCAACATGTGATTGGTTTTGAAAGTACAGTCATAGTAAAAGGAGAATAAAGAGTCAACTCTGTAGAACTAGCAAAGAGAAGTATTTCTGGCATCAGAAATTGAAACATAGATTTGGGTTTGATGTTTGATTTTCTACCTTCTGTTTTAAATTATTTGACAAAGATGAGTCCTATCAGGAAGATGTGTATTTGTAGCGTGAATAATGGAACAAACAGACCAAGGAACGGAGTGAAGCACTTCCAAATTCAATTTTAGCTATTTCTGTAATTTGAACTGATAACATACATTGAATTATGTTCAGTCTTTCATATTATTTCATGGATATTTCTATATTGTTAGAACTGGGCACTTTTAAGTGCCAACTTCATGATGGTAGTATGAATTTTTTTTGTTAGTTTGCAACAAAGTAATCTTTAACTGATTCTTAGTAAATATTTGGAAAAGTTTTGTTCTTAACATCACTGCTGAGTTCAGTCATATATTTGAGGATATTTATTGGATTGTCAGTTAAATATTCCTCCTTGGTTCAGTAGGTCATATGCAATATTGCTATGGAAATGATATTATGAATTAGAACTATTTATATCTTTTATTATATTTTTCACTTCATTTTTAAACACTTTCTATTTTTTTATTTTATTTGACAATGCATGTGTTTTTATTTTGCGGTTTGGGGTTTTTCTGTTTCTCTGTCATTATTTTAAAGTAATAAAAGAATAAACTAAAAACATGTAGTTTCAAAGGCATTGCACAAGCATAATTTGAAAGCTGTAGATTTGAAAAACAAGGAAGAAACTCAAATGCATTTTCATTTGTAAAAGGTAAATACTTGTAAGATGCAAGAATAAAATATCTATAGTTTATGTTTCATGTAGAAATATTTTCTTATTATATTGTTTAATTATTTTTAAGTCATCTATGTTTTCCATTATTTAAATCAGAGAAGGTTAATTAATGTAGCTCTTTATTCTATAACTGCTTGAGAATATTGACTTCACAAAATATGTGTTAAATCGCTGAAGTGATAGAATTATATTTTCTCTGTTAGAAAAAGAGCTTAAACAATGCCATTTATAGTTCAGTAGCATTAATAGCTTAACATTCAGATATTGGTTCAAGAACCTGTTAATTAGTTTAATAAAGTTTTGCAATGAGATCATTTTGTCTAAAGAACATTTGTCAGATAAGAATATTGTCAGTGAAACCTATGTGGGAATTATAGCTCTAAACTAAAAATATTTAGTAACAAGACATAGTTTTCTTTATTTCTATTTATTTACTGAATCTTTAAGTTGGTTGAATTTGGTGTACAAAGAACTTCATTATCATAATCAATGAAAAGAGTAGAAAATATACTACAATAAAATCTAGGTGTTTATTTAAATGCTTGTTTGATTTCTAGTTTAATAACATAGGTTGGCCACTGCCCTCTAAAAGGAAATTGAGACATATTTTGAGATAATTCTTTCAGAATGAATGGTCTTTTCTAATCCTGCCAAAATTAATCATATTCTTCTAAGAAAACAAGTATTTAAATAGGGTGACTAACCATCCTCTTTTGCCCGGACGTGTCCTCTTTTTACATCCAGTCCGGGGCGTCCGGGCAGGTTTTATAAATTTTATAAATTTACCCGGACGCCCCAGACTGGACGTAAAAGTGGCGATGTCATGTCCGGGCAAATGGAGAAAAGCGAGAGGCTCCAGCAAGAGGTCCCGGAACAAGCTTCTTGCTTCTCAGCCGAGTCTGGATTTGCGGTCAATTTCCGGCGAAGGGAAGCCGCCCGCCGCCCCCTGCTGCCTCCCCCGCTGATGATGACGACGCCCCCCCAATGATGGTGCCACCGCCCCCGATGCCGCCGCCGTCCCGCCCCCCCCGACACGGCCAACGACGATGCCCCGCCCCATGACGACGATGACATCCTGCCCCCCAACAACGACGCCCCACCCCCCCTGACGCCGCCCCCCCGCGTCCTCTTTTTTGGCTATCAAATATGGTCAGCCTAATTTAAAACTACATTGCAGATAGATAGGCTTAATGTTTTTTACAATCAGAAATAAGATATAACAACTACTACCAATATGATAATAATTCTGATTAATATTCATGTTCAAAAAACAAGAACTTTTATAAAATTTTGGTGAGGACTTTTGTGGCTTATGAAACACTTTGGTTTCCAATGGTAATGAGGATAAGTAACATTTCAAATTAACTTGAGCAAAAATAATTGGATACATACATTTGTTTCATTAGATAAAGAAACCTGAATTGTTAGTTGTAAATAGAAGTGTGTGTCGGATTCATTGTAGGCCTGAAATATTTCACAGAATTTAGAAAGAGGTCAGATTATTTGGGGAAGTGGGTGATCCTAAATTGTATTATTCACTGATGTGACCTAGAAACAACTGACATATTCCATTGGGGGAAAATAAAACAGCAAAATTATCTTCAGCTTCTACTGCAATACCAGGCAATCATTGCCCTTCCATCCACAGAAAATTCATTGATAAAAAGCTTTTCTTTTCTATAAACTCTTCATATCTGTATGAAATCTGGCAAAGGTATTATTAATAGAAGAATTATTAGCACACTTTATTATTTAACAAAATAGTTAAAATTAGATATTGAAAGCTACTTTGCTTGGAAGAAACACATAACACAAAATTCATTTTTATGAAACACCTAACCTAGTTATTTCCCTCTTCCCCCTCTCTGTGTATATATTGTATATATGTATGTGTCTATGTATCTCTCTGTATTTCAGACAGAATTTTAATTTGATTAAAATAATTTGCTGAAAAATGAGCTAAAAGCTGCTGAAATGGGGAATTAAAAGTATATTTTTGTCTATTTAAAGAGAAACAGGAAGAAGAGACTCATGCTTACTTTGTGCATCTATTTTTTTCTGAATCAGTATTTTATCATAATTTTTCTCATTCTTGCATCTAGTTTTGGTCATCATGATATAAAAAAATGTTAAAACTTTAGATAATGTGCAGAGAAGAGCAACAAAAATAATTAGGGGACTGGAAGCTAAAACATGAAAAATGTTTGCAGGAATTGGGTATATCTATTTAATAAAAAGATGCACTGGCGTGACATTATAACAGTCTTCCAATATCTAAGTCAGGTGTGTCAAACTGGCAGCCCACGGGCCGTATGAGTCACATGCAGACCTTATCCACCCCAGCTATGCAAATGGGAGAAGGAGAAACATTATGAAATATCACGTGATGGCAACATGATGCAACAAGTTTGACACTCATGATCTAAGTCCCTATGGATTTTACTTCACTAGTCATTGCCGATTAGAAGGGATGGTGCTCATTTCGGTTGAGTGAGCGCTCTCCAAAAACATTTCCATCATCACATGGCCAGCAAGGTGTCATGGAATGATATTACCTTCCTACTGAAGTGGTACCTATTTATCTACTTGCATTTGCGTGCTTTTGAACTGCTAGATTGGCAGGACCTGGGGCGAGGACGGAAGCTGAATGATACATTATATTGAAAAAATTACTAAAAAACTTCCAGGCCTTGAGATAGGATAGTTGTGGAATTCTTTAGTTATGTTTGGATTATACCTGGGTATATTGTTCTTTTAGTCAACTATAGTTTCTTTATATATTGTTTTTCTTGAGGAGCTGGGATGAGAAAAGGAGCTCACCCCATCAGGTGGCACTTGGGTCTCAAGCCTTGTGGCTTTCTAGCCAACATGACTAGTGTCTTAACCACTGAGACATCATTGCTGGAAAGCAGGCAGCCCAGGTTCGAGACCTGGATGCCACGCAATGGGCTGAGCTCCCATCTTTGTCCCAGTTCCTGAAGAAAAACAATATACTGGTGTATAAAGAAACCATGATTGACTAGAAGAACAATATACCTAGCTATAATCCAGACGTAACTAAGAATTCCATAGCCATCCTATCTCATGACTTGGAAGGTTTTTAGTAAATTCTTCAATATAGTAGTATATCAGCCTTGTTCAGCAATATTCATAGTTTGTCCTCCATAAAGTCCCTTTTGTTCTTTAATAACAGGTCCAATGTATTAACACAAAACTCTTAAAATATAAAAGAACTGCAATACTTTTTCTAATGTCCCTTCAGATTTTTTTAGCAGATGAATGAAAAAATTATCTTGCAGAAACAACTGTTATTAATTTTTTTTGTAAAATTTTTATTAAGTTTTCAACAACAAACAAACAACTACACAAACAAACATCAAACAATATATCTT
>JAEANM010010212.1:0-13992 GCA_017656035.1 Myanophis thanlyinensis
TATATATATTTTCACAATGTTTTCTTTGATCATCTAGATTCATTTATGTTTGTCTATTTGCTTATTAAACCTACAGTAAAAGATAGTCTTATTGATATTTTTTAAAATCATTTTTATTTCAAATTGAGATAATACTGTGAAAGTGAATTGGAAAAATTCTGAGTTCACCAAAGAAAGTGAGTTAAATCCTGAACAATATTGGAACAATATATTATTTCAAGGCTCTAGCTCTTAAAATGGTTTATAGAAAAAATGAATGCAATGTGGAATTGAATCAGTAATTCTAAGGCAGTAAGCTGACATAGACTTTATTCCTCATTCACAACATTGTACTATTGTTGGTTAAGTGCATTCAGTAATTATATATTTTTATAAATTATTTTTTTTAAAAAGAATAAAAAGCTAATTAGCAGGTGTTATGGTGCATCATAACTCAGCATGCTGGATATAAAATTATTAACATTATGTCAAAAATCTGCACAATGATGTCAGGTTACCTACAGTCAGGCGAGTTATGGCCCTGATCTTGTAGTCCACTCATCTATTACATATAACAATAACTACATGAACAATACTTATATTTTAGTAGACAACATAGTATTTTTACATTCAAAATATATGAGACATGAAATAATTTATTGATCTGTTATTGTGGACATGACTCACATCACCATCAGAAAATTGAACAATGACCCAAGGAAGGTGGAACAACACCTATACTACACATAACCAATCTCTTGTATGGCAAAACTTCAAACAAACTGCTGAAAGAGAATGTAGAATGGCAGGTACCTCAAGAAAATGAGAATTTTAAAGGCTCTTTTACAATGGGGAACTAGAAATGCCATTAAGCACATGAAATCCACTGGCCTTGATGACATTTGAATTGATCAAATAAAACACTTTAGACTGGCAACCATAAAATAGATCCTGAAGTTGTTCAACCATTGTGTAATTGCAGAACAAAATACCTATCCACTGAACTACAAATGCAGCAACATCTTTTAGTCCTTTTGGGGGGCAAACTGTTGCATACCAGAGGACTTTACTGAAGTCAATTCAAGTGGAATGAAATGTGACTTGGTCAATAAATAAGAGGGGAAAGAGAAAACCTTTGCAGAGAAGCTGCTATTGACACTTTTAGAAATGAGATCATGTCTAAGATTTTACTCATGTCCCAGCTGAGTGGGGACTCAAAGCAACATAGGCAATGTTTAATTAAATGACTAAAACAAGCCCTAGCAGTTAACATCTGAGTTAAGGTTATATTGTTCTAACTCAGGCTTTAGAAAGCTATTTTGAAAGTTAAAGTTTAGTAAATGTTCTACCTTCAGTATTCATACTTTTCCTTGGCCATTTAGATTAGAAAATGGAATTTTCTGGATGATGGTGTACATCATGGTGGATGATGGAACAAGCAAAATATGCCCTGGTTTTATCCTGCCTTGTGAAGCATGTGGGGATTACAATATTGGTAAAATAAGGAAGGGTATCAAGTAGCCCTCCAGATGTTGCTGAGTGCCAGCTCCTCTCATCACCTTGGTCATTGATGAGGAAAGATGGAAACTGAAGTTAAAAATATCTGAAGAGCAATAAAAACTACATCCACCACAGAACAAGTGCATGTACACTTTTCAAGGACCAGAGTTTCTATTTGTGTGACATGCTGGAACTGACTGTATTCCAAGAAATCAGTGGATGGGAAAAGAAATAGCAGGGTCAGAATGAAAGCTAGATTGAACTAATTTCATTAAAGTATTATTGAAATTAAAATAATTAAATACTGTGCAAAGGATTACTCCCCATAAGATCCTTTTCTGACACATTTAGAAAGGTAAAGGTTTCCTCTGTCCAGTCATGTTCAACTCTAGGAGAAGTGTTCATCTCTGTATCTTAGGCTGCCTTGTCCAAAGACATTTCCCTGCTTATCTGGCCAGCATGAATATATGCCAAAGGCACATGGAAACCTGTTACCTTCCCATCAAAGTGTATGCTTTCAAATTGCTAGGTGGGCAGGAGCTGGAGCAAGGAGCTTACCCAGTCATGCAGTGCAGTGCACCCAGTCATGTAGGTCTTGAACCCAGGTTGTTGGCTCTCTAGCCGACAAGCTGAGCATCTTTAACCGCTGAGCCATCATGCCCACTCTGTCACATTTAGAATTACAATAAGATAGCAAGTTTTGAAGAACTCCAAAGACTACACACCAAGGATCAAAAGAGAACAGTTTGCCCATCCTGGTACTATGTCACTCCTGTTTGCCCATTTATCTTTTCATCAACATTCTTTTTTCCATGTTTATAAAGCACCAGTTTTGAGGAATTTGAATTGAACATGATAAAACCAGCAGGACATTTTTCATTTTTTTAGTCATTGGATTGTTCTGCCTTTAAAAAAATGTTTTCCTAAAAACAGATGACAATGGGGTCACAAGGAACTGAGACCCCATAACAGACAGGAACAGGAGTGACCATTTCCAGTAATGAAGTGAAGAACTACTAGGGTGCTGAAAGTGTTATCAGTACTGAATGTGTGAGAGTAAAATTTATAACTCTTTGCTACAGAAATCCTACATCTGAATTCTTAGAAGGCATGGATTCCAACCCCCCTTGATTGAAATTCTTATTTCAATGGTATTGAGGTATGCCAACAGCTTGGATCTGACTTTGCAATTCCTCCTGGTTAGGGCCAACAGGAACTGCCAGAATATTTCTGCTGCCATATGGTGCTTGAAAACAGTGATGCGACATAACCCAATGGCTACTGTGCTCTCTTTTAGACAGAAAGTACTTAATGAATTTGATGGTGTCCTTAGTTATGCAATAATGAGTTCGAATGGGTATAGACCATTGGGTACACACTATGCCATGTTTTGCAGGACTGCTTTGGTTTTCTATTTATTTCTTGGCAGAATTTAAAGTTCTTTTAATCTATTAAGTCCTTTTATGGCTTAGTGTTAATTAACTGTGTGGTGGCATTTCCCCTTAGAGTCAGCCTGATTTGTCTTTCCCCAACATTGCCCACCTTAAACAAATAGCTATAGGGGCTCAATCACATTGAAGTTTATTTGTCTTAACTCTATCTTTTACTTTCCATTGAATATTTTTACTTTGCAAGAAGCTGAGAGTCTGGTAACTTTAGTGTGGGATACAATTTGATAACAAATAAAAATAAATAAGTAACCTCATTTTTAAAAATTTGTTATTCACTTGCACTAACTACATCAGGCCAAGGATCATTGATTCCACTAAACACAGCACGATCCTTTGAACTTCTCTACTGGAGAAAAATATTGCTTATTAATTTGAGCAAATATTTCAGTAAGCCTGCACAAAGCACTGGGGTGAATACGACTTTCTTCATCAGTTTCTTTTGCTTTTATACCTGAAACATGCTGTGCATCAGTCGTCATGAAAATGTTAGTCATAAAGTAAGTATGATCAACAGAACAGAATATGATAAATATTTATATAGTTTTATTTTTATTCAACCTTAAATAAAAGCTGCATAATAAATTTCAGAAATTCTAATGGGTTGGACAATGACCTTTGGTGGATGGAATACAGTCTGGATTCCCAGGAAGGAGGGAGAAAAATAAGCAGCATTCAGATAGTTTGTGTAAGAATGACGGTGAAAATAGCCCCTCCCCAACTGTACCTAAAACAGGATGTCAAACTCAAGGCCCAGAGGCTGGATCCAGCCCAGAGGGTTCTTAGATCTGGCCCATGGGGCCATGCTGGAAACAGTGAAGGACCATCCCACAGTGCTTCTGCCAATGAAAACTGGTTCCTGAGCTCAATTTTTGGCTGCCACAGCCTCCTGCAACTCTCTACCAGTGAAAATGAAGCTTGGGAGGGCCACAGGGCCCCTGACATGAGGGACATTGAGCTGGCAATGTGCACCTTGGCTATGCCTAACCCAGCCCCTCAAAGTCAAACACAACCCTGATGCTGACCTCAATGAAATTAAAGTCGACATCCCTGATCTACATAAAGAATATATGCTTAATGTAGGTAGTACATTAAAGGCCGAGACCTGCTGTGGAGACCTGGGATGGCAGCGCTGGATGGACACTGGTCATAACATCAGACATTGTGTTTCATCTCTGTTCCTTCTCCTTCTCTCACTGCTTATGTTCACTTCCCTCTAACTGCTCCCTATCCCTATCCTTATCCCTATCCTTCCTACAGATTATTCCTCTTGCTTTCCTCCATTTTGCAGTCACATAAACATTTCACTGCATGTCATATATGTGTCATGTATGTGACAAATAAAACTTGAACTTGAACTAGTAGTCTGCTTCAGTTTGGCAATGTCTAAAGATATGGAATACTAAAGAAATATGCTTGGAAGAATCACTATTTATTTTTCTGATTTTGTAGGCTGGCATCAAAGGCAAATCCACCATATCCAAAGGAAAGGCTGCTGTATAGCACTCTTCCAGATGTAGAACAGTAATATAAGCAATAGATTTTTCCTGGAACTATAGTTGCAACAGAAGTATTGGCTGTAAAAATACTGTGGAATTATTTCTGCTTTAACTTTCATTGGGCATAAAGCAACAATAAAAGGCAAAGGCAGTCTGGACTATTGATTGAAGATTCAAATCTCCACCCAGAGAGATCTGGGTCCAAAGTTCTACCAAGCCAGTAATTGGGGTGTTGTTGAATTAGCCACTTCCTTTCAACCTGATAAGAGAGTTGTGCTCAGAATAAAATAGGTGAACAATAAGTCCTCTGAAGAAAACAGAATTAAAACCTGATAGGTAAATACATTCATACAAATACAAGGAACACATGCCCAAATATCATTATTCTTTGCAACATTATAATATGCATAGCCTACATCTAGCCAGTAATGGGGAAAACTCACTAAACTAGCCTCTGCATATACAGTTCAGGGCAATATACAAAAAAGAGAGGAGAGGAGAGGAGAGGAGAATACAAGGCAGGGCAGGGCAGGGCAGAAGAGGGTAGGATGAGGAGAAGTTGGTAATGTGATCGATGTGAATAGCTTCATATAATAAGATTACAAGAGCACATAGCTGAAGTGTTCTACTGCTATGATAATTTTATCACATTTATATAGCTGTGAATCATTATATTTGTAATTTGTTTAGGAGGACTGCTCTTGGCAAAGATGAAAGAAATCCTAAAATTAATCCAAATTATATTCAGTTATCCAACAATTAAGATTTTAGTTGGATACTTAATTTTAATGGTCTAGAAATCCAGAAAGGACATTAATTTTCAACTCTAAGAACAGAAATGAAAAAGCAGCTCCAAGTTAATACCATGATAATACTGTTCCCACAGGAGCTTTTCTTTCACTTAATCTTTTTATATCCACAGGATTTTTATGCAGTTAAACTCCTCTAGCCATGCTTATGTGTAAGCAGTGTCTAATGAAAAACAGTAACCTTAAACCAAAGTAACAATTAAAACTAAAGTATACATTGCACACTAATAACTTCATGCATCACTATTCACAGAGCTTTTTTTTTAATTAAAAAACATCAAACTGAATGTGGGATTTATTTCACTTTCTGCTACATATCATATAGATAAATTAAAAAAAACTGATGGTTCCAGAACATGTGTGGGTAGATCCTAGGTATTAGGAATCCTGAAATCATGTTCATAATTTTTCTTTGTGTGTCCAGTCCAACAAGGAATCGTGAGCAACCGCCCCCCCCCCCCACACACTCCCCTTGCTGTGTATTGGTGAAGATGAGTTTCTACACATACAGCACAATGTTAGATCACTGAATCTGGAGGATTACAGTTTAGCTGATGTAGCAATTGTAGAGTTTGTGTCTCCATTCTAAAAAAAATGTCCTAATACTGTGGTGTTTGTCTCTTCACGTACATTGCCAATGTAACGAGAGAGAGGCAGGTTGCTTACTGTATTTACATTGATCTGAATATATAGAAGTAATATTTGAAGAGGACTTCACAGAGGATTGACCAACAAGAGCTCCCAAACCTCAGAAAATATTAGGCACCAATTACCAGTACCACAGGGATGAGGTTCCAAATAAAGCAAATACTATTCCTTTTCTGCTTACAAGTTGTGATGTTGGAGAAGATTCTTGAGAGTCCTTTGGAATGCAAGGAGATCAAATCAGTTAATCCTAAAGGAAATCATCCCTGACTGTTCTTTGGAAGGATAGATATTGAAGCTGAAACTCAAATACATTGGCCATCAAATGAGAAGAGAGGACTTGTTGGAAAAAACTCTGATATTGGGAAAGATTGAAGGCAAAAGGAGAAGCGGACAGCAAAGGATGAGATAGTTAATGTAATAGATGCAGTAGGCATAAGTTTGGGCAAACTCATGGAGACAGTGGAGGGAAGGGGGCCTTGGCATGGGGTTCCAGGAGATCAGGCATGACTTAGTGACTGAACAACAGCAACAAATACTTTCTTGAAAGCCATGTGTTGTTATTTAATATATGTTTTGTGAGCAACTTATTAAAATGTTTCATTTTTGCTTTGAGAAACAGAGATGTCAGACATTAAAGGCACTGTATTAAAGCCAAATAGTTGGCTTTAATGTGCTCATTGTGCTTGCATTGTACTGCCAGCAGAATCAAAGAGCTGATGCACACCATTATTACTTTGGCACAGTTGTATGAATTTGATAAACTCGCCCTGATATTTGGTAAGAGCATAGATCTCATTCATTGTTGCAAGCAGTGATTTTTAATGTATTCAATTGATATTTTACATTTGTTAAACATTTTATGCTGAAATCTGGTTACAACTGCCTTGTACTTAATAGACAAGTTGTTGGAAAGCAAAGCACCAATTAAATTTAAAATATTATTCACTGAGTTATTATGGAACAAATTTCTATTCCCTGATAAATAAATGAATGGATGTGTATTTTGTGTTTTGTCCCAAATACTATTAAAATGCTATTTGCCCTTTGTTTTATCAGGATTTTGAAGAAAGTATTTTTGTTGTTTTTCCTCGACTTGAGTATTTATATATGTATTATCCTATGTGAAAGATACTTTATTCTGGTTATACGTATTCCAAACAGTTATAACAAGCTTGGAATTTACGGGAACTTACGGGACTGCCTGTTGCCACCATCAGCCTCCAGCCCACCAGTGCGTTTCCATAGGGTTGGCCTCCTCGGGGTTCCATCGTCAGAACGGTGTCATCTGACAGCCCCGAGGGTACGGGCCTTCTCTATGGCAGCACCCTCCCTGTGGAATGAACTCCCACCGGAGATTCGTACTATCACGGATCTCCGATGTTTCCGACGTGTTCTGAAGACTCATTTATTTCAACAAGCCAGCCTGGCCTGATACCTTGGGGTTTTAATTTAAATTTAAATTTATTTTAATTGTAATTTTAAACTAAATTTTAATTGCTATATTTTAATTGTTTAATATTTTAATTGATTTTAATTGAAATTTAAATTTAATGATAATGTTTTAATTAGACAGCCATTATTTAATTATTTTAAATAGGTTTTAAATTGTTATTTGTATTTGTTTTTACTGGCTGTGCACTGTCCCGAGTCCCTAGGGAGAGGGGGCATTATATAAATCAAATAAACTCTAAACTCTAATTTAGGATTTATTTCTCAGCTAGAAACAGTTTAATTTACAGAATGTTTTGATTTTTCTTTTCCTTTCTCAGTGAATGATTTCTTGTGAATTGGTTCCCTCAAATGATGAAAAACTTGTTTTTTTCAGCCTGTAGTCCAATGCTAGAGAGCATTATAGGAGTGCTTTTACTCACAATTCAGGACAGATTTTCTCGGCTGGCTTAGGAGGTGTGAGCCTGTCCTTGTTGTTTAGGAATGGTTGAAACAGTTAACCTCTTCTTTTGATGTGTATTATAGAATTCATACTAATGGATTCATTATCTTTTTCTAAACTTCCTTATCACTCCAATAAGTTCTAGTCATTTGATTGGAGCATCCTATAAGCCTGTAAATAAATTAATAAATTCATTTTACTTTCAGACAAATAGCTGCTGTTAGCCATTAATAGACGACCAGCCAGCTAATAGTTCCCTGGTCAGTCGAACCACTATATTTCTTTATAGTACTATCTCTGTCGCTGTACATGGTATTTTGTTTGGTGCATATTAAGTTCATTAGAGCTTTAAAATATACTTTAAAGATGTTGGCCTTTTGCTTTAATAATATCATCCTTTTTCTCTCACCCTTGAAAAATTGCCCTTTTTGGAAAATCTGAAGGTGAAAGTTCTTTGTCTCCTCACCCATTTACTTTCACCTTTTTGTGTAATATAAGGTTTTTTTTTAAAATCTATTACTTGTTCTTCAATAAACAGATATTTGTGGAGAAATCCTAAACAATTAAACAACTCTTGAGGTGTTACTTTGATAACAGTCTTGCTTTATTTCCTTGAATCAAAAGTATTGATCAACTGTATCATTTCCTAATGAGCCATAATCCACTTTCAGTTTTCCCCTTTGACCTATAAAAAGCTGTGAATGAAAAGACCAAGAAGCAAAGTCCACTTTATATACTACCATTAAATTGTCTTTAAAAGCACCCCAGAAAGAAGGCTGGTCCAGCTATAGAATACGAAAACATTTCAGAAATGCAATAAGCAAAAAGATGTACAACATACAACTCACAATGACAAAATATCCCTCAAAACATCATAATGTTTCTTGTCCTTTTAGAATCAAAATTAATGCAGTACACAGCTTAATGATGAGTGGTTTGTTAGTTCAAACATACTATTTCTTCTCTTTGTTTCAGGCAGACTTGAGCTAATATTTAAAAATGGCCACCTAAGAAGAAAAAAATGAATTGAAGTCTTCGGACTGTAAGACTCATTAAAAACCTACTGGCAGGCATATCATTCTCCTGCTTTCCCGAGTTACAATAATTCACTCCTTTTACATGGACTGTAACTCACTGCAAAAATTACAGCAGGCTGGTTCAATATGACCTTACAATCTATTATCTGCACAGACTAATATATTTCATGTACTGGAGACTGGCTTGAGGTCACTGTAATTAATAGTTCTAAAATGATTTTCCTTACCAGTGGGTAAGCATGTTTTGTACTTTCTATTTTGTTTGGGAGTTTTGAAAAAAATCTTTTTTTTAGATCAATTATTCATTTTATGCTATATTTCAGGGCAAAATAAATGAGAATCAGAATAGCAAGTTTACAGAACCCATAAATAAGCTTTAAATACAAATATTCAGTTTATTTCTAAAACTTTTAATAAACTTTTTTGCACAAACATTGCACAAAATAAGAGATAAAAATATAAGAAGATACAATATAATTTTAAAAAAGCATGTCACAAAAAAGCATTGAAGGAGAACCTTCCAAAATGGTGCCATCCTCAAGAAGTCCTGATTGTAATCAATCCTAAAATGACACTGAAGTTCTTGATGAATGCAGGAGAACCTCTTCAGACAGTCTTGTCTTGTTGTCCTTTTTGGTACCAAGTTGTTTGAGATCTTGTAAGTTAAGAGCAACCAACAATTCCTGCAGGTGATTTAGCACTGATGTGATGTGTTTAGCCAGGTGTCCAACTTAACACCTGCCCTGCATTCTGCACTAGTTACAGCTTCTAAATCAAATACAAGGCAATAATTACATAGCTATGTAAGTGACAGGTTACCAGCGTGTGAATCATTGTTGCATTAGAAAGAACTTGACAAATTACGCTTATTCAAAATGGAACATAAATATTTAAATGGCAAATTGTGACATTCTTAGCAGTATTTATTCACTGATGTGGACAAACTGAGGCCCTTTTCTTAGAAACAACAATTTAATTTAGGGAAAAAAATCTGCCAACTCTATCAACTAAAGCATTAGTTTCTATATATCTGGAACTGCATAAGCACTGATGTCTTTTGTTGGTCTTGCCTGAACACATAAGGCTTAATTCAAGAGGGAAAGCTCACCAAACAGTCAGAAACTCTTCATATCTTCAGGATTCCAGTTTGTAGGAACAGCCTATGTGTGGAAACAATGCAGATCCTACTGCTGATTACTTCAAGGGCCAGGACTATCAAGTGAAGCTCAGTTGGGCTTGCTATGGGAACCCTTTTGGTGACATTGGCGGCGGCTCTCATGGACGGGTGTCGGCCAGACTGAGTTATGGGACTTGCAAGGGCTGCGGGGGCAACATGCCCTTTTTAAGGTGACCTTCTCCCTTCTTGAGGTTAGGGAGCGGGGGGATCCCTGGCAGGGGTGGACTAAGGAGTTTTCTTGTTTTCTGCAGGATAAAATCGCTCAGATTCAGAGAGGGTTGGACTCTAACTGGGCAGTTCTGGGGGCAGGGCTGGTCCTGGGTGAGACTGTCTGGGCTGAGTTTAACCCTGTGACCCCAGATGAAGTGGACAGATTGCTGGGTAGCCTTAATGTAACACATGTTCGTTAGATCCATGCCCCTCCTGGTTGGTGTTGGCTACCCGGAAGGTAATGCAAGGTTGGTTCCGGGGGATTATTAATGCTTTGAGAGAGGGGTTCCTGCCTGCCACCTTGAAAGAGGTGGTGGTGAGACCTCTCCTCAAGAAGCCATCCCTAGACCCAACCTTGTTGTCTAGCTATTGGCCGGCCTCCAACCTTCATTTTTTAGTGAAGGCTGTTGAGACCGTGGTGGCATGACAGCTTCCCCAGCATCTGGATGAAGCATTGTATCTGGATTCTCTCCAATCGGGCTTCAGGCCCGGTTTCAGCCTGGAGACAGCTTTGGTCGCATTGGTTGATGATCTCTGGAAGGCTCAGCACAGGGGTTATTCCTCTGTCCTAGTCCTGTTAGACCTCTTGGCGGCTTTTGATACTGTCGACCACAGTATTCTGTTGCAGCAGCTGGGCAAGTTGGGAGTGGGGGGCACCGTGCTACAGTGGTTCTCCTCCTTCCTCTCTGGCCGCTTGCAATTTGTGTTTACAGGGGGGCAGAGATCGACCTCGATGGGGTGCCTCAGGGGTTGGTGCTCTTACCCCTGCTGTTCAACATTTATGAAGCTTTTGGGCGAGATCATCCGTGGCTTTGGGGTGAGTTTTCATCAGTACGCTGATGATACGCAGTTGTACATTTCCACCCCAGGCCACCCCAATGAATCTGTTGAAATGATGGGCTGTTGCCTGGAGGCCGTACAGATGTGGATGGGTCAAAACAGGCTCCAACTCAACCTGGCCAAGACCGAGTGGCTGTGGTTTCCTGTGCCCAGATACAGCCAGCTTACTCCACCGCTGGCCTTGGGGGGGAATTTTGTCCCCTTCAGAAAGGTCTCACAACTTGGGTGTCCTCCTGGATGCACAGCTGTCATTGGATGATCATATCGCAGCCGTCTCCAGGGGGGCCTTCTATCAGGTCCATAGGCTCTCCCAGTTGCGGCCCTTTCTGGATTGGGGCGCTCTTCGCACAGTCACCTCTGCCCTTGTGACCTCCCACCTAGATTATGCCAATGCTCTCTACATGGGGCTCCCCTTGAAGAGCATCCAGAGGCTGCAGTTGGTGCAGAATGCGGCCGCGCAGATAATTGTGGGAGCTCCTCGGAGCTCCCATGTTATACCTTTCCTGCACAAGCTGCATTGGCTCCCTGTGGCGGATTCAAGGTGTTGGTGTTACCTTTAAAGTGCTCCATGGCTTGGCACCTGGGTACTTACGGGACCATCTGTTGCCACCATCAGCCTCCAATCGACCAGTGCACTCCCACAGGGCAGGCCTCCTCGGGGTCCCACTGTCGCGACGGTGTCATCTGACAGCCCCGAGGGTACAAGCCTTCTTTGTGGCAGTGCCCTCCCTGTGAAATGAATTGCCCCCAGAGATCTGGACCATTGCCGACCTGCGGACCTTCCGGTGTGCATTAAAAACTCATCTCTTCCAGCAGGACGGTCTGGCCTAACACCAAGCGGGGTTTTAAAATTCTAAAATTTTAAAATTCTAAAATTGTTTAAATTTTTAAATCTCTTAATTTTAATTTTAGTATTTGGTTTTTAATTTTTATTGGCCAATGATTTAATTTATTTTAAATTGCATTTTAACTTCTGTATGTCCTGTTTTATATGGCTATACACCGTCCCAAGTCCTTCGGGAGAGGGGTGGTATAGAAATCTAATAAATCTAATCTAATATTTTACGATTTGTAGGGTGAGAAAAGAACCGAGTTACTTATAGGTCCATAATAACTATGGGCCACTCCAAGATATTTCCTCTTTTTCTGTTCCATGCCACAGCTCCCTTCACTTATCTGAACTCCCTTCTGCATTTGTCCAATATATTTTTTTGCAAAGAATATAAATCCTTCCATTCCACACCATTCAGCCAGAACTAAAGAAGTCTCAAATGAGAAGCAAAATATTTTCAAGAAGGAAAAATAAAAAACAAACAAACAAGGAAGTCCAATTACTTTTGGAACAGCACCTTTCGGGTGTCCAATATTTTGCTTCCTATATTTTTTGGTTGAATTTAAAACTGCAGATATTAGCTATTAGTAGTTTAAAAACATATAAAATGTTTAGATTTATTATAATCCTTCCTAAGCAAGTCAAGTCAAGTCAAGTCAAGTCAAGTCAAGTCAAGTCAAGTCAAGTCAAGTCAAGTCAAGTCAAGTCAAGTCAAGTAGATTTTATTGTAATTTCAACAATATACAGTACAGTACACAGTGAAATAAGACAACATTTCCCCAGGACCACTAGTCAATGAAATTTGTCAAAAAGTATAGCAGACAGCTGTCTCTCCTTATAATTCCTATATGAAAGTTTAGCTTGAAAATTATTGACCATCATTCATTATTTTATTAAAGCAGTAATGTGTTTTTTTAAATCCTAACCTGAAACTATTTCTCAAGAAACACTCAAAGCCAAGTTTATATTTGGTGTTCATAGAATATTGAAGAATAGTATGATTGTTCTCAGTGTTCCAGGAAATTCTTTCCCTTCCATTTACCCTCGCTCCTATTTCTTTACCTCTTCTGACAAAACTGGTAATATTTCATATCTCCTGAGGCAGCCTGATAAAAATTCTCTACTATTTAAGGTCCTGGCAGCATAGATGTTTGGTATAAACCCCAATGATACAAAAACGATGCAACATACATTGTGAAGTTAAAATGCAATCCGCCATATTATATACACAAATGTATTAGGTGGTTACACTGCAATGTATCTTTCTTCCATTATGAGGTGGAGGTGATCAAAGCCCAAACTGCAGACTATTTATAACGTAGTATTTCAGTTGTGGCCAATGAACAATTTTAATCCATGCTTTCAGAAGAGAAAGGAGCCTTATATAAAGTTTAATAAAGTCTCTTTCAATTCAATATTCACTATTGGTGAATTACTCAAAATGTAGTTTTCTGAGCTGCAGTATAGAAACATTCTTCCTCCCTCCCTATTTTGTCCTCTAGCCAAGAGTGTGAGCATTTCCTGGTACTCATCTACCCAAATACTAACCAGATCTAGTCATGCTTGGAATCTAACCAGTGGTAGGATTCAAATAATTTAACAATTGGTTTTCTGCCCTAATGACCAGCTGAACCTGCAGTTTTCTGAAATGCTTATAAAGTTAACAACTGGTTCTAGTGAATAAACACAAACTGGTTGAATCCCACCTTTGGATCTAACTCCAGACAAAGTTGAACAAACAACTGAAACAGATGAAATTCAAGAAGCTAAAAGATGCCAATTTCATTTTGTTTTCTAATGTTATTTTCCAAAACAGACCACACTTTCTTTCTTTTGAAAACCATAGAAATATACACTGTATAGCAGTCTTTGTGTTACTAAGTTATACTGAGTCCTTCCCCTTCCTTGCATAAATAATGCAAGCTATTATTATAAATTCTAATTTAACAAAATATGTGTAATATCCTTTGTAGCCTCTCTCCTAATATCCTTTGTAGCCTCTCTCTGTCGTAAAATGTATGACTTGCTTTTGATGGTTGCAGTACATATGCTTTATAAAAGAGTTGAAGATTGCATTTTTGTGTGATTTGGCTGTACCTCCCTCCCTCCCTCCCTCCCTCTC
>JAEANM010010213.1:0-15918 GCA_017656035.1 Myanophis thanlyinensis
CATTAAATTTGCTGAGTTATTTTTAAAAACTACTACTAAAAATTAAATTAATTAAAATTTTATCCAATTTAAAATACTTTGTTTCTCTTCACTGATTACCAGTCCCAAAGAGTTATTTGATGTGTAAGTTCCCTGAAAACTTGAAATATGATGATATATTTGTCTCTTTTCTTATATGTTACAGCAAGCTTGCTGTGGCCTTTGACAAAGTGGACAGTTGTTATATGACTATCCTATATGCAAATATTGGAAAGATTTAAAGTGGATAAAAGATTTTATGGCTTTTTGTAACATAAGATTAAGTTTGAAATAGAATTACATAAAAATGATGAACATGTTATTGCTAAAACGTATAAACCTTTATTGAAATATGAGACAGAACAAGAACAAGGGATAGAATGAGTGATAAAATGGGGTAAAATTTTGGCTAAAATATACAAATGGATTAATAGAAAAATATACGGTTGAAAGGATTGAAATATACATTATATTCTAAACTTAATTTTTTTTTAATAAAATGATGTATGCTGGTATTTGTCTCTAGACTATATACAGGTACTTTGAATCTCTGAGGGAAATGTGAACAACATGAAAAGATATTTTATCATATAAGGAAGACATGTAAAAAAGCCGAAAACAAAAACAAAATTGGATACAAATAAATAATTCAGAAGATATATTTTATCAGATCCTTTTCTTTTAAGAATAATGAGCAAACAATTAGGAAAAAAATATGGGACTTTTTGTGTTAATATATGATGATTGCATTGAGATTACTATATGCTCAAAACATTTGACACTACCCATTATAGAGGAATGGCTGGGAAAGATTTTGCATGACTTCCTTGATTAGAGAAAAGACAATATCTACCTTTATGGCTAACTGGAAACACTTTGTAGACTTTGCATAAAACAAAAAAAATGCTGTTATGATGAGGTGATTATAAAAAAATAGATAGTAGAAAAACATTTTGTAATCATACATTTAGAGATAACTTTGTAATTGTGTTTATATTGCCTGCAAAAAAATAAAAATAAAAATCAGGAGCTTCTTCTTTCTATTTCTTTTTATCTTTTTTCTTACACATTAGTCTTTTTTCTTTTCTTTATCTTTTTGGTTTTTTTGAACTACAAGTTTTTTATTTTTTCTATATATTACAATATTTCATTTTCTGAACAGTATGGTACCTGGGTGTCAACATATAATACAGGTTTTAACAATAACCATACATTTTACAGTTCTTATTCTTATACATCCCCATAATAATATTCTTAGTTATTAAATATATTCTCATTTTTCATTTAATCAATATTTCATCATATCTTTTAATTCATGTTTTAATTGTCTATATATCTTATTTTCTATCCACCTTCCGATCCCATTTTATCATTTAACCATTTTCTCAATTCTAGTGTTAGTACTAACATTTCCAATATTATCACTCTTCATTTTATGTTTTTCAAAATTTCCTCATATTGTTTCATTGCCATCATATTTCCCATCATATCTTTTATATTTTCATTCAACTTTTATTTATATCCACACATATTTAACCATTTGTATAATTCTACTGTGTTTCTTTGAAAATACAACTGGGTCTTATTTTCTTTTGACCCCCCCAAAAACTGGCTAGGATGTCCTAAATTTTCTCCCATTGCCTGACCACCAGGCTTCTTCTTTTCCCTGCTGAAAAGAGTTGCCTGTTCTCCCAAAACGCCTCACCCCCCAGGCCACTCTTTTCAGCAGGGAAAGAAGTGACCAGCATCTTCTTGGAGGGGGTTGGGGGTTGCCTGGTGGGGGTTACCAGTGTGTGTTGTGGACACTGGTGGAACCCTGGACAGAGCCAAATGGGTGCGTGTCACCTGGGAGGCAGCAGGACCTTGGAATGCTGATGAACGCCCAAACGACATCTGGGTGGTGGGACACTTCCTGGTACAAACAGCCACTCCCCAGTGGCCAGCAGGAAATTATTATTTTTTTTTCAGAAAACAGTGGTCCATTCAAAAAAAGCTTTTCACTGCTGGCTGCTTTTTTTGTTCCTTGCAGCTTGTTATCCAGATCTCCTTAATATATTGAATCATCAACACCATCTCCTGCCAAAATTCCATCTCTTCTTGCTGCAGAATCATCTTGTAAAGTTTCCTTTAGTCTCTTTATTCAATAACCAACAGCAACCAAATATTCAAATCAAGATCTCCTCATTCCTTTGAAAGTCTCTATAATTTTAAATGTCCCTCTATCAGATATCTAGCACTTAGTTCTTTAATTTAATCCGAAGAAAAATTCTTCTTTGATGCAGTTTAGTAATAAAATAATGCTTTTTAATCCTCCGGGGTCTTGTCTCACAAATGTATCCTTCCACACTATCTTGTGCCTTCTTCCATCAGCAGGTGGCAGTATAGGGCTGATTTTAGGTTCTGTATTAACTGAACTTAAACGATAGCTTTATCCATTTATATATTTAAACAAATTGAACAAATTAATTCAAATCCATTATTCCAACAAGTCCAAATGCCAGTCCATTCACAGCTTGCCAAATTAGAAAATCTTTTTTTTTACTTTCACCGATTTTTGCCTTCTTTTTTTTAAATATTCTCTGCCATTTTAAACTGATTCCTTTTTTTCTTTCTCCCTTTTCATTTCGCCGCTTTTGTTAACATGGTTATAGAAACTTTTCTGTTCAAAATTCTTTTTTGGGTGGGTTCCAAGTTCTTCTCAACCAGCTCCTTCATTGCTCAGCAACTCTGCTCCTTCACTTGCACAGATGTTTTTGCTTCTGGTTTCTGTCCTGGTTGGAGGCAGCAGGGAGAAAGGATAGCTCCGATCTCTCACTGGTCTTCACCCACTTGTGGGCGCTGTATAGAGCCTAAAGCCACTCTGTAGGAGCGGTGGAGTGAATAGGGGTGCCTGGAGTGGTCAGGGGGAGATCACAACTCTCCTGTAGGATCCCTGGGCTGAAAGTCCCCTCAGCCATGCTGGGATGAAGAGGCGGTCAGAAATGGCCACCACAAAGACTCGGAAAACAACTGAGCCACCTACCACCTAAGACTGGAGCAGGTGCCTTAATTGTTAAGTGGTGAAAAGAACCCGGGGAAAAAAAAGCCTGAAGCAGAGATGGAAGGATATTTAAAAGGAAAGGGCATCAAAAGACTTTTAAAAAGTAGAAGATTGAATCTTCATTTTGAAAGGCTTTTTGACTGTGAATAGGCATACTTAATGATGCCGGAATGATGGACTTAAAAAGACTTAATGCAAATGCTAATACAAACAAATGAATATAGGTTTGTTCAAGAATTGATCCCTACTGGAAATTCGACTTTACAGCATAATCTGCTGATGGGAGGACAGTACTGCACCCAAGCCAAGTGCAAATAAAGATTCAACTTTTAATGAAGATTTAAAAATTTTAAAGCTGTAATTTTATTATTACTTATAATGACAATAAAGTTATCTATGTAAAGGGACTAAGG
Source organism: Myanophis thanlyinensis (assembly GCA_017656035.1). Lineage (NCBI taxonomy): Eukaryota > Metazoa > Chordata > Lepidosauria > Squamata > Homalopsidae > Myanophis > Myanophis thanlyinensis. The sequence goes on from JAEANM010010213.1 coordinate 3,472, forward strand.
AGCTGGAGAAGAAAAAAAGAAAGAAAGAGACAGATAACTGCTTTGTTTTTTGACTGGAAAGAAGAACTAAGACAGATAACTCAAAATTGTGAGAATTTGTGTCTCTGAACAGAAGATTTAAAAAGAGTTTACAAATGTTTCAACAAGAAGAAATGGACAGTTGGGAAGAGCTGTTGCTGTCAATATGGGATACATGGAAAATAAGGAAAATAGAATGTAAAGACTTAAGGTAAAGGCTGCACTTGCATAGATGTTGACGTCAACAGTTAACATTCCTCCCAGCCATTTGGCTGCTTCTTCTTCCTGTCATGGCTAGAGGGATTTTCAGCCTGGGGGTTTTCTGGGAGAGTTGCGGTCTCTCCCTGACCTCACCAGGCACCCCTCCTTCACTTCATCGCCCCTACAGGGTGACTTTTGGCCCCCTTAGGGGCCCACAGGCAGCGGAAAGCTAGCGCAAAAGCAGAATATTCTGCTTTTACATCTAGTCATGCTGAGGAATCAAAACTGGAAGTCCATTTTTTGTTTTCTTTATTTCTTTATTAATTTTTTATGTTCTCTTTAAATTTTTTAACAAAATGTAGACAAAAAAGAGAATTTTTAATGTCACACATCTGCTTTTACAGATTGTGGGTGGGATTGAAATAGTGGTATTCAATGTTATTTACTTTTAGCTACCAGATCTGGATTGAAGAATCAGATGATCACTAGATGGCAGCAAAGAGTTGGTATTTTCTTTATTTCTTTGCTGCCATCTGTCAGTCATCCAGATTTTATTAATTCAGATATGGTAGGCCTAAATGTTTTTATGATGCAGAAGAGAAATCTATACTTGATTTCAAACATATCTGAATATTTGAGAATTTACAGAATTATATGCAGGCATTGTAGAAAATACTTGGTAATTTATGTCTCATGACTGAAGACTTCTTTTGATCTGGGCACACTTTTCAGTTGTAGTTCATTGATATGCTTTTAAGCAACAGTGCACAGATCAGAACATTCATTTTCATAATGAATACTGATAATTGGTTCTTCTTATGAAATGCACAACTGCAATGGTATGTGGGAATGACTTTGGAAGACAAGAGAAAGACCGCAATCCTGGTCTCAGAAGAGGCAGCTCAGTCTTCAGGTGGGGAAAAAGCATGGGAAACGTTCCAGGAGACACTCATCCTAGTTTTCTGGACACTAACAAAAAGGAGGGGAGAAATTATTTCTGTCTTGCAAGATTCTGTTTAATGTAATCTTAAAATGCTCTAAAGACAGTGTTAATACTCCAGGTTGTGCATCTAACAATCTGGACTACCTCACAGGGCTAACAATAACTTTGGTTGTGAGAGCTTGGCTACCCTTGAGCTGTCTGAGTGCAACCATAATGATTATGTATTAAGGACATGCTTGTCTTTATGCAAAATGAGGCATTTGCCGTAAACAGCAATGACTGAAGGATGAAAAGCAGAAAGACACTAGGACTGAGTGAACACAGTGTCCCTTGAGATTCAATTGTTTATGGACCAGTGTATTTTGAGAACCCAGAAATTACTTTACTGTATTTTGTGAACCAGGCCATTATGTTAAGCCATAATATGATTAATAATTGGAGTATTATTTGTTAACTAATTTTAAAGATTAGCATATTGTGTGAGTTTAACCATGTTTAACCATGTTTTAACCAAAGTGCTGGGTCAGGTCCAGTGGAAGATGTTTCTTTGTGAATCAGTTTTGCAATAATCTTCAACTGCCAGTTTCCTTGAAGGGAGATGGTTGCATCTTGTCCTTTTTCTCTAGATGTAGATTTACAGTTGAAGGTGATGCCTCTTCTATAGCTTGTTCTCTCTTCAAGCCCTCTAACTGCCGGGATGGCAAAAGTGATAAGAAAATTCTTTGCAGAAGCAACTGAGTACCCAAACTGTATTTGAGAAAACTATGGCCTTTCATTTAAATTGGCCTCACTGTTGTGAAGGAAGATTACCTCTTCAGAAAAATGGAACACCAAGGTGGTGGAGAGAGATTGCCATAATGTCTTGCCTATGAACTTCCATGTGGCATCTTGCTAGCTGGTGCTATAAACATTAGACTACTTGTTCCACTGATCTGATAATCCCACAGAATGGAAAATTACCTTCCATCAACAGGAAGGGCAGTAGTATTTTCAGTTGTCTGCAGTGATTAGCAACAACTCTTCAGGTTTTCTGACAGGGATTTTTTATAGCCTTACTTGGAGATGGTGGAGGCTGAAACTGGAATCGTCTACATATAAAGCTTGTTCTCTGTCAGTGAGCTATCACCCCTCTTGACCATGTCTTTGTCTACCTTCACTTACACATTCATATTGTGGACAGGTCCAAAGCAGCATTTTTTTGCAATTAAGCCATGCTGTCTGTTCATACACAAACACTGGCATAAGGTCTATTTTCAATCATTCCTGTCACAAACAGCCCACTGTAAAAATTCATTTTCTACACTTTTAATATTGCTTTGCTCTTTCCCCCCTCCTTTAATTGCTCTGAGACAAGTAGAGCATTTGTGTTAACAAAGCCATAGATTTTTGATCACATACTGCCCATGGACTCAATTGCACATAACAAAAATGCATGTTAATGCCTCTAGGTTTGGAGCCCAATCCAAAACACCAGATGCTTGTCAGCCACAGAGCTAGCTGGAATGAACAGATGAAAAGACATTGCCACTTCTGAGTGAATTCCATCAGATCATACACAGCTGCTCCTGGTGGCTCTGAAAGCACCAAATACTCATGAATAAATATTAAGCAACGGGTTGGGAGGAAGGGATTAAGCAGTCAAAGAACAAAAGGAGGAAAAATTGAAGATGCTGCCAAAAGAGACTCATTCTGGCAAAAATGTATCAGCATTTTTATCAACACACAGGCACACAAGCACTTCACAATTAAAGAATTTAGGATGGCTATAGGCAATATATAGGGAAATAATACAATCCACTCATCTTCCAACTATCTGTGACTTTACGTAGCCTCCTAAATATCTTGGATGGATATAAAAGGGATATGCAAACCCCACTTTTCACCAAAAACCTATTATAATTTTCATTTTCTTTGACAACAGATGTACTATAGGAAAACCTGCCTGGCTGCTAGATATTTTCTTCCAGCTACTCTGCTTCTTTGTAATTCGGAGTCAATCAGATATAAATGCATGCATTCCTCTGGGTTGCACTGTATTGTGGATTGCATATTCTACATTTGCTGCATCCATAGTAACTACACACCAAATGGGCTGAACCCCTAATTCCAGTTTGAAAGACATTCAACTGCAGTCCTAAAACGTTAAAGCTGTTTGCTATGACTTACTTCAGTTTATGGGCATTGCTACCATTAGATGGCAGCAAGGAGAACTCTACTGAAAATAATCACAGGCACTGTCTAAATGGGTATTCATGATTCTTTTTTGGTCACAGTTATGGTGGAAGAAGATTAAACATTTGTGCAGTTTTAATGAAGAAAAGATGCACTTCTACTTAATTTCCTTTAATTTACTTAAAACATCATGTTTAGCTCAGCTACAAATATGTCTTAAGCCAAGGTTCCCACAAATCTAGCAGAGCCATCAGATGTGTTGGTCTACAACTTCCCTCATCTAACAAACTGGAAAGCACCAAAGGTCACTTCTTCAACAACGCTGTCAATTAAAGATTGCCAGAGATATACTGTCATAATACTAGAGCCTAAACTAAACAGCACTATCATCTAACTTGATATTTTTTTCAGTTGGCACTAATGACAATTCAAGCTGTACCGTAGCCTTGTATGCCCTGTCCTCAAAAGTGTGCTCTTCAGATTGAACTGTAATCTGAGGATCATTCTTACCTCTGTGAATAGACAGAAATTGCTTGAAAACAATAACATTACTAGCATTCATGTCTTCTTAGCTGCCATATGTTGCTGTTGAGTAAAGGAGGTCTCTTGCCCATCACCTCAGCTCCTCCAGAGGGACTATGTGTGTTTGGATTAAAAAAAAAAAAAACTCACAAATTGATTACAATCAAGAACTCATTGATTAAAAGCTTTCTCTCTCTGTGCCTAACTGTATCTTTTGTCTTGTCAATTATTTGCAATAATCAGGAACAAACAATAGCTAGGAGAATTTTCAGAAAAGAAACATGTGATCAGCCCTTAATTGTAATAATGATGTAAGTGAAAGTTCCCCTGACTGCTTCTGTTTGAAAATAAAGGAAAATATATTGTATAGTTTGGCTCTTTATTTTCCCCCTCTTCTGAACTTGATACTATCAAGTTATCAGATCCTTCTGTTCCCTAAACGATTCATCCCCCATCACCTTCCACTGTTCTTTTTGGTTTGCTATATATAATTTCTTTAAAAGGTGAAATATGAATGCTTAATTAGTTTATCTTTGCTTAACTAGAGATGATCTAATTTTTTCTGTCAAAAATGTGTTTGTATATGTGTGTATACTTACACAAATTATACAGACAGACCGACACAAACACATATACACTACAGTGGATATATTCTGCAGTGGATATATTCCTGTAATTAAATAGTAAAAGTTTAATGCATTTTGACTTAGGAATAGTTATTTTGAACGTTTTATAAAATAATTCAGGAAAAAATAATTCAAAACAATATAAATGCATTTCTGAATATGTTTGATAGTGAAGACACAACTATAGAAATTGTGAATTGGCTTATGGCTCCTGTTTGCTTTATTTGATTTTATTATATATTATGTTCTGATCCAAACAGAGATTTCCAAGGTAATTTATACTGAAAACTATTAAAATTATTTAAAAACATCAACACTTTTTAAAAATAAAACATTAAAGTATTAAATATCAAAGAATAATATTTTGTTTGTTTTCATTTGCTGGATTTATATACTGCTTTCCTTTGGATCAAATACAGCTTTTTATTAATTAATTAAAGATAATTGAATTAAAGATAATTGAATTTTAACTAGGAGATATGATAAACAGGCAGAGGGGTTAGAGAATGGAAGAATAATATAAGAAATCAAAGAAGCAGGTCTCACTATTCCATAATTTTATTTTGTCTTTAAGCTTTATGCCACGGTGTAATTCATCTTGTCTCTATTATTTTTCTCCTCCAAATCATAGGCTTATCTTTGGATAACATCCTATTTTTTGCTGTTTAATTGAGATCTCTTTAATCCAGGTGGATTTTAAGGCTCCAAAAGAGTAGAACATCATTTTTATGTGGCTAATTCCTCTGTGTTGAGAATATATTGTTTTTGTCTTCTACATGTATATACAAACTAGGTTCAGAAGGACAAGATTAGTAAACAGGAAACAGAGAATGATATGAGATGAATTGTAATATAGCTCAGTGTATAACATGTAATTTGTTTGCCAACCACACTGTTTTATCCCTAGCATTAGAGATAGCTTATGGAGAGATTCTTGGCTGAAATGTTACCAAGCAGAGTAAATAGATATTGAAACACTATTATGTTTTCTAAAAAGAGGGACTATTCAAATCTAGGTAATCTGGAGGACATCAGATTGGGGAAAGCCTGATTTAGAAAGATCTAGTGGCATCTCCAATGTTTCTTTCTTTGTGCTTCTTGCCACCTTCTTCTATCATTGTGAAAAACACCCCATGGTTTTCCTTTCAAAATGCGATGTTATTAATGTCTGTTTAGCAATAAGCCCTGTTGAGCTCCTTTTATTGCTGTATAGGATTTCTTGGAACAATATTATTTTGCAATAATTTACCAGTCCTCCTTTAACTGCTACATAGTATTAAGACATTGAATCTCTTGACAAAACTCCCAACAATATTTTTAGCAACCTTTTTTAAAATTTATTTTAAACTCTCCATCCTCTAAGAAAACACAGATTTTTTCTTTTTGGCAGCTCAGCATCATGCAACTTCAACTTTGTGTTGCTCTGTTCAATTTTCTCCTATTCCAAATCTTGTCAGGTTTAATAACAATAAATCAGCAGAATTGCTGCAATGCAACATGTTTAGCCTTTGCCTCTTAGACTCTCCCTTGTAAGAGTTTCCACATCTGGACTTCATTCAGTCCAAAGCGATGACAATCTCCAATAAATGTTAATGGGGAATCCTACACAGTCCATACATTGCTATCATAACTCAGTTTCTCTGTACACCTGTCAAATGTTATACAGATACATTGTTACTGGAAAGCTAAGTGAGGCACCATCTTAAGAATTTGGATTTGGGTATTATTAAGGATCTGTCAGAAAGAGAAACAGAACTGATTCACAGAGCAGTAGAACATTTTCTAATTGATATTTCTAGGAAATATATAAGAAAATTTAAGTAGCCTATGCAGGAGATTTTCCCAACTTGTTATCTTTCTCTTTGTCCTTTATGTCAGTTCAGATTCTTTACAATAGGAATTAACATTTTGAATGCAGGGAATGAATCATCTCATGGGATAAAATTTAATATCTAGGTATTCCCTTCCACATAGTGGGGTCATCAATATATGAATGTTAGCGATGAAAACTCAGAAAGTATGTCAGGTGGTCAATATCATTGCTAATTGGTAGAGGGACAACTTTTCTTCTGCAGCAATTAAGCTATTTAAAGTCAAAGTTCTTGGCATGCTGCTATATGGATCTCAGATGTGCATTTATAAAATCTTTTAAAACCTTGAATGAATACAAACACAAACAAAATTCTTAAAATCAATATTATATCTCGTCTTTTACACAATTACCAGATTAGCACTACACTGCATCTCATTCAAGACCTGGCAAGGCTATATCAGTTTAGATTCTGGTCAAAACAAATCATTCAGAGAATCTCATTGGTGCCTCTCATTCTATATGATATACATCAAAATTCTGCAAAAAGAAATTAGGCAAAATCTAAGACAATGTGGACTGTCGATACCAATCCTACATGCTTGCAACCTAGAAAAAAAGACCTGGTAGAACTGGTAGAAAAGGTATATTTGGAAGATGTTTTCTAACAGGCTGGAATTATTACACCGTCCATCCAGATGGTGGCAGAGATGATGTAGAGCTCAAAAACAAAGATCTTTGTTATATGGTACTGAATATTGTTAATTGCATATGTTGGGACTGAACTTTAGCAATTCAGAGCAAATATTCTGTCACTGATTATGGAAGAACAAGCATCCAAGTGAGAAAATTTTCACAAACTGAGAATCAGAAAGATGATTCTCTATGTCTCTGTCCTCTTAGGTAAAACCTAAGAGATGAAATTGTTGCTACACCCAAAAGCTTCTAGACTGATCTCTCACAAGAAATCAAAAGAGAATACACTGTTTTTATGTAGCTTTATCTTTAACTCTTATGCTCAGAAAGACACCAGCACTTGGTATTCTTAGTGCAGGAATGTATGTTCCCAGTGTCTAATCTTGCCTGCATGAGATTGTCTTTCTTTGACAGGCTGTTGATCCAAGTAGAAACAATTTTTCCCCAACTTCATCCCATAGCTTGATTTACCTTGCAGCTTTATTTTGAGCATAAAGTAGGGGAAAGTGTGCTGTATACGCAGCCTACATGGATTCAAAATTAAAAACATCATATTATTTAAAATGAAGACTCACTTAAAGGTAAAGTGAATCAAATTAAATATGAGAGCTATTCAGATTTTAACAACAGAATAATGATTTCAAACATTTCAAACATATGTTTTTAAAATGAAATTTTGGAGCAAGTGTGTCTTGAAAGGATAGTTTTCTTTTCCTCTGGTAACTTCTTACCTAATTTACGATCAGATATTTTTATTTGTCTCAATTAATTAGAGCTACCATGGAGAAAGTGGCTTGGTCCTGCATATGGTCTTTGTGTACATAAAACAGGTAAGGAGGACAATGGAAGAAGGGGCAAGGATAGTGTATCTGTAATCTCTTTGAACAGTATGATTTAACTCTGATAGGGAAGAGTTACTTAAAAATAAGCTTGAAAACAAAATAGGGATATACTAAAATTGTGTCATGAGAGGGCTCTTAACCATGCAAATAAAGTAAATTGGATTAGTAACTATTCATGATTACATTGTAAAGAGATGGGGAATCCATTTCATATCCTTTATATTGTTTTATTTGCATTATTACTGCAGGCCTCTGACTTCAAGCTAATAAATTCTAACTTGCCAGTTATTGTTGTCTGAAAATGAGTTATCTGAATCTTGAAAAATGAAAGGGAACAAATTTGATTGTTTCAATATAATGTTGAAAGCAAAATATGCATGTGCCTCTTCTGATAGAGAAGGATTTTTGGTTTGTACTGGTAGGGTTTATTTAGGCATGTATTTAAAATTCTACCTTAGTTGCTGGAACCACAGAACATTTAAAATCAGAATATTTGAAAATGTAATTTCTGATTAGTTCACATTAGGCAGAATTTACTCATTAATTTCCAGGCACCTCTTTGTGGAAGTTAAACACTAAAATTATATATGAAGTGAGGTACTGATAGATGTAGGGTGGAAATTAGACCAGTAGGATGTATTTCTGAAGAAATATAAGAAATCATAGTGTGTGTGCGTATGCACGTATATGGTTTTTGTATACTGTACATGTTCTTGTATGTGAGCACACATGCACATGCATATACATACACATTTTCTATAGCTGTCTGTGTCAAACAAGGGATTCTGGGTGGCAGACAATCATATATGAAAAATAAAATAGATTGACCTTTCATAAAATCTTGAAGTGGCTGCTTAAGACAGTCATTGTGCTGGTTATCAACATTTCTTGTCATTGTTATTGTTATTCATTCTGCATAATATGCTTTGCTACTCTTAGTCACATGAATATTGGCTGTCTAACTTTGATTAACTCATCTTTAGATAAACTATTGTACATTTCCTATAAACATTAAAAATGTACATTCATAGCCTCAAGAAGTATGATTTTTGTTATAAGAAGAGAGTGGCAACCTAACGGATCTTTTCATTATCAGGATATTGGATTCTGCACCCAGCCAAACTATATTTCTGGGTTTGGGTAGAAAACAGAACAGGCAGACAGTCAAACAGTGATTCAAACAGTGTTATGGGTACCTAATTCAACATGTGATCAGTCATTCTTGTTTTTGGTAGGGAACTCCCCTCTCATTACACTGAAAGAGGCTCTGAACTTCTGTCTCATAGTTCTGCCCTAATGGCCTTACTATGTGCAGCTCTGGACATTGCTCTCACTCCTACTGTGAAACACTTCCATTTCAGCTCACTGATACTCAGACCCAATGTGTAAAAAGCTTCTTAAGGTACAGATTGAATTAACTAATTTCTTCAGTCTCTTCCTACCTAACATATTAATTTCAGATCCTGTTTATTTGAAAATGATCCTTTCTCCATTTCTCCCCACAGTGGTTGAATCACTCAGCCTAGTTTTTTAAATATATAGCTTAAAAAACATTTGGCCATTTAATGAAGCTATAAGGAACTTCAAGAATGTTTTGCTTCTCTATTTTCTAAATAACTAAGATTTATTCTGCCAGAATGGCAAAAGGCCTCCTAGAAAATTACAAGGATCCTGTTAAGAAACTGTTATCAAGTAAGATATGGAATGCTGGCATCAAAGATAGAACCTATGACTTGGTCAATAAGCTAGAAAAGAAATCTCCTTTCCCAGTCACCAAATTTGCCCTCCTCTCTTCCACTCCCACACACCGTGGTCTTAATTGGGACCCGGGTATTTACGGGACTGCCTGTTGCCACCGTCAGCCTCCCGCCGACCTGTGCGTTCCCATAGGGCTGGCCTCCTTGGGGTTCCACTGTCAGGACGGTGTCACCTGGCAGCCCCAAGGGTTCGAGCCTTCTCTGTGGGGGCACCCTCCCTCTGGAACGAACTGCCCCCAGAGATCCGGACCATTACGGACCTACGGACCTTCCGGCGCGCACTGAAGACCTTTCTGTTCCAACAAGCTGGTCTGGCCTAGTACCATCGGTTGGGGATTTTAAATTGGTTTTTAATTTTTAGTATGTATTTTAAATTGTTTTTAAATTTTAAATTTTAATTTGATCAGCCTTGATTTAATTAATTTTAATTGGGTTTTAAAATTGTTTACTTGTATGTTTTTACCTGGCTGTGCACTGCCCCGAGTCCTTCGGGAGAGCGGGCGGTATAAAAATCCTGAAATAACATAAATAAAATAAATAAATTATGCTGGATGGAAAAGAGGAAAGATGTAATGCAACACATTTGCAAAACACTGGGTTAAAAGAAAGTTGCAGTAATTTCTCCCCCCTCCCAAATTACCAATACTGTGGGAGTATCAGTGTACAGAAATATTTGTATTACCTCTGCTTGAGAAGCTTTAACATTTAATGCTGGCACTTCACCTACTCATGAAGGAAATGCAACCAATATTGACACATAAAAATATCTGAAAGATCCTAGTGCTTTATTATGTTTTTCTGGATCTTTATCTTCTATGAAATATTTCGAAGTCTTCCTAAAGTGTGCACTCATGTTTACAAGTTTCTACCAAAAATGTTTCAGCTTGCCAATACAACAATTTTGATGCTGATTGGAGAACGCAGAGGAAGTCACACAAACTCCCTGCTTCTAGTCTTACTCCCAACACCTGAGGCAAGGGAGTTCAACGGGAGTTTCTTTTCCTGCCCAGTTAAAATGACAAATTGGTACATGAGTGTTTAATGAAAGATGCTGGAAACGTTCATGAAGATCAGAAAAATCACCTCGTGGAGCTGACAGGCAGGCCATCTGCATTCCCACGTCCCTATTAATTCCCTAACGATAAACGACAGAATAGCCTAGAGGGTTAACAGCTTAATTCAATCTTCCTCAAACTCCCCTTCCAGGGCCCTGTCTGTATTTAGAATTAGAAAGGCATTTATAAAGTATTATTTGCAGACTGAGTATTTATTTTCATGTGGTTGTTTGTGTCAAATATCAATCACAGTCTTTGCTCTATCTTTGCTGTCACTCCCATATGAGGTCTTCCTTATCAGCACCAATGCAATTTTGTTGTGTACCACATCTTCTTCAAGGATACAAATGATCTGCCTCTTTGTGTTAGCTCCTTCCAAATGGGTGACTTCAAAGATCTTACACTACCTATTATATGACTATACTCACTATTCACTCAGTTTTATATTTTCTGGCACAGGAAAGCCCAATATTTTGCAGGTTTATTTGGGAAAGAAGAGGACTCCATGATGTTTGCATCTAAGAAAGTATGCTTAGGACTGAGTATCCTGAGCATCTAAATTACAGTATTTGTGACTCCATAATTGACAAATGCAATTATTGTGTTATTGTTGTTTAAGATTGGAAATATATTTCAAATCAGAATTAAACAGAGCTCATAGCTTTTCAGATAGTTCACTTCTTTATTTCAACAGTTTAAAATTATTATTGCTAAATATTTGAAAATCTGAAACTCTTGCAAATTGGGATATTACTCAGAGATCTTATAGTGACTTCCAAGCTACTTTTCTAATAATACATAGTTCTCGACTTACGAGCTAAATTGAGCCCAAAATTTCCATTAATAATCAAGAGTTGTTAAATGAGTTATGTCACACTGTTGTTAAGTTAATGACTGCTGGTTGTTGTTACATTAGTGATACAATCTGTAGCTAAGGGGAAAGAAATGCTCTTTGCAGGGATGGGAATAAGGAACACCAGGTTACAGGACAACTGAAAAGTAGAAGCTTCAGCAACTGCAATAACTTATTGTGATAAATTATTTAATGATGTCTTCATTATTTATTTGATTTATATCCAGTCATTCAGCTGAAATGACTTAAATCATTGATATCATATATAACATTTTATTCAGCATTTCCCTTTCAGACTGGACTATAATGCCCACAATCCCTACTCATATGTAGAATTATATACTGTCCATTTCTTTTTTAAAGTAACTATAATTCTTGTCTACCTTCTTGACTGGATATGACGTATTGATTCCCTATCAATCCAATTTTTGTACATAGTGGTACCTACTAAGGATAGGGATGATGCTGTACAGTATATTATATCCTCTTCTACCTCCCTTAATTACTCTTAATCTGGAGATAAAGTAAATAAAGACCCAGTTCTGGGCTACATGGACAAATTATCTGTTCTGATGCCAGTGATTTTCTATACAGTTATGGAGATCACCTACCTTATTTGCAACAATTACTCAACTCTTCCTCCCATGTATATTGTGTATTTTATCTCTCCAACTCTCTAGGTTACGTTGGTATGTACCCAAAATACTTCATTCATAAAATGTTTAGTATTATCAGGTTTTAGGGCTTTGGTTTGGTTGATTTTCATCACTTCATGTACTAGAGCCTTGGCATTTGGTATAAGGTGAAGATCTGATTTAGCTGCTTGGAAAAGATCTATTGTCAAGATTCAAATGGAAATTTTGTAGGGGGGTGGGTTAGATGCATATGCATGTGTGTGCTAGTTAGGTTGCTGGAAGCAGCTAACAAATAATCTTGACACTGTAGTATTTGT
>JAEANM010010214.1:0-15915 GCA_017656035.1 Myanophis thanlyinensis
CTTTAAAGGTGAGAACCAATACCTTGAATCGCACCCGGAAAGCCACAGGGAGCCAATGCAGCTCGCGCAGAAGAGGTGTAACATGAGAGCTCCGGGGAGCTCCCATAATTGCCCGCGCGGCCGCTAAGACTTAGTAATAGTCATAGGGTACTAAATAAACAATCAAATCATACTAGGAAACTAAATAAAACAATATAAATCATAACGATACAAGCAACAAAATTATCATGTGGGAGGATAATCGGTAATGGGAAGGATGAGAAGAATAATAGTAATGCAGTCTTAGTAAATAGTTTGATGGTGTTGTGGGAATCAGTTGTTTAGCAAAGTGATAGCATGTGGGGGAAAACTGTCCTTGTGTCTAGTTGTTGATATGATGATCAAAACCATATGACAAATGGTTGAGGGGGCTAGGTATGTCTCGCCTATCAAAGAGGAGGATTGGGGGGGGGGAGAAATGATAACTGTCTTCTAGTGTCTGAGGGGCTGTTACAAAGAAGGGCAGTGACTTACTTGCCAAAGCACCAGAGTGCAGAACAAGAAGTAATGGATGGAAACCTGTTAAAGAGAGATCCAACCTAGAAGTAAGGAGAAATGTTCCGACTGTGAGAACAATTCCTGGCGTAGCTTCCCTCCCAGAGCTATAGCTGTTGCTGGAGGCTTTCAAAAAACGATTGGACAACCATTTGACCAGGGTGGTATACGGCCTCCGGCCTTGAGCTTCTAGAGCAGTGTTTCTCAACCTTGGCGACTTCAACTCCCAGAATTCCCCAGCCAGCTTTGCTAAGAAAGGAAGAAGCTTTGCTGGCTGGGGAATTCTGGGAGTTGAAGTCCAAACATCTTAAAGTCACCAAGGTTGAGAAACACGGTTCTAGAGGGTTGGACTAGAAGACCCCTGAGTGCCTTCCAGCCCTATGATTGTATTTTCTGTATTCTGGAGACGCAGATTCATTGTTCTCACTGTCAGGAAATTTCTCCTTAATTTTGGGTTATATCTCTCTTCAATGAACTTCCATCCATTACTTCTTGTCCTTCTCTCGGGTGCCTTGACCACCGCTTCTCTGCCCCTCAAATATTGGAAGACGTCTGTCATTCATGTCACCCTAGTTCTTCTCTTCGTTAGACTGGGTGTCAGGGCCGCCTCTGATCAGTCCCTAGGAAGGAAAACCCGTGACTCCCTAGAGTCAGAGAAAAGGCACTTTTACTAGGATTGTAGCAAAAGCCAGACGAGGTCTCTTTAATGGTCAGCCTGGAGACTGCAGTCTGCTGTGGGGACCCAGCATCGAAATGTCCAGCCATGAGAGTGAACTGGAGGAGATGCGAGCGCTAGGTGGGTCCCCTCATAGACAGCACCATGCCCAGGATGGAAGTGGAATGGTTGGAAGAGCTAGACATCAATGAGGAACCTGTGAGGCCCAGATGGTCCTTGGGCATGGATGGGGTGGAAGGAAAATCCAGAGGAGTGACCCTTGGGAGTGACCTTTAGGTGAGGAAACAGGTTCATGCAGATGGGAGTGGGACAGAGGCGAACATCCCCCTCTTGATGAGGATCTGGAGGGGGCCATGCTGAGCCATGCCCTGTACCTGTTGCAGAGGCGATCGAGAATTGGAGGGCCCGAGAAACTCTCGCTCAGATGACCTCTTGGGCTCCTTGGTCTGCCCCCAGCCAAGCCGTGGATGGAGCTGCCATGCTGTGTTGATGCAGGCATTGGCTTTTTTGGAAGTTGCAGCACATTGCAGGCTCATATTTAAGCGATTGTCCACTAGGACATCTAGACCCACCTCACAGTTACTGCTGTTGAGCCAGCTACCACCTATTCTATACCTGTGCATTTGGAAGGGTTTTTGTTTTTTACCTAAGTGTAAGGCCTTACTGCTCTCAACATTGAGTTGCATTTTGTTGGATAGGGCCCAGTGTTCAAGTTTGTCAAGGTCCTTCTGGATCTTGAGTCTATCTTCTAAAATGTTGACTCTTCCCCCATCCCCCAGCTTGGTGTCATCTGCAAATTTGATTAGTCCCCTTCTGTCCCCTCATCTAAATCTTTTATAAAGAAGTTGAAGAGTACCGGGCCTAAAACAGAAACTTTTGGTACCCCACGGCTTACTTCCCTCCATTTAGATATAGTTCCATTGATGATTACATATTGAATGCAGTCGATCAGCCAGTTAGGAACCTGTCTGGTGATGATGCTCCCTATCCCACATTTGTCTGTCTTACTTAGAAGTACGCTGTGGGCTATGTTGTCAAAGCCTTACTGAAGTTTAAGTAAACTATGTCCACAGTAGTTTCTAGGTCCACCAGTTTAGTCACATTGTCAAAGAATGTAATAAAGTTTGTCTGCCGTGATATTACTAAACCCACATTGGCTTTTAGTAATAGCTTGGCTTGCTTCTAGATGTTCTCAGTTTTGTTGCTTATCTTTTCCAGGATTTTCCCAAGTATTGATGTTGAGCTGATTGGCCTTGTAGTTTCCTAGATCCATTTTTCTCCCGTTTTGAAGATTGGAACCATATCAGCTCTTTTCCAGTCCTCTGGTGGTTCCCAGTGCTCCAGTATCTTTGAAAAATGTGTTTCAGTGGTCCTGAGATTATGTGATCTAGCTCCTGCAGAACTTTGGAATGTTATTCTGGAAAACTGAATCCATTTAGAGTGGATGTATTCTCTTGCCATTTTGTTGTCTATTTTGACTTGCATTCCTATTCTGTCTTTTATGGTGCTGCCTTTTCCTTCAGATCAAATCAAATCAAATTTTATTCATCACCTGCACAGTCATACATGGTACGAAATGCAGTGAAATCTTTTTGCCATCTTCTCCCATTAGTGGATTGATTGTTTCCTTGACTTTGTTCTTGCTTTTTAAATGTTGAAGCTTTTTAAAATTATTTTTGACATTTGTTGCAAGTCTTTGTTCATTCTGAGCTTTAGCTTTGCTGACTTTGTCTTTGCAGATTCAGGCTGTTTGCTACTATTCTGATGTAATTATGTGTCCCTCTTTCCATTTTAAAAATATTTATCCTTGTGTAACCATGCTGGTTTTCTTTTTACAAAGCCTTGATGACTGAACCAATTAACATGCCTTCAATGCTGGATTCTTTTAGTATGTTTGTTATTATTTGTTGTTACTTATATTGTATTTTGTGCTGCTTATATTTTTGCTTTGCTCTGCGCTAGTACTTATTGGTATGATTAGAGCAGTTTATAAATATTATCAATAATACTGATGAATAAAATCCCTGGAACAAAAACAAACTTTGATTGGCTCAAAGCCACCCAGACTTTTTATAGCTGAAAGTCAGTTTGATCTGGGTTTCCTGATTATTCATAATTACCAATTAAAATATCTGTATAATAAATAGTAATCATGCAGAATTTCACATTAGGAAAGTTCTAAACATTTTCAAAATGTAGTAGCAAACTTCAAAATAAGTAGCTGAAAATCTTTGGTTACACAATGGATTTCCTCAAAATAGAAATGCAAAATTCTAGTTTGGATGAACATATGAAACCAAGATACCCGTATCTATTTATTTTGGAATACTTTTTGAATTTTATTTATTTATTTGTGTGTTTGTTTGTTTATCTGAATTTATATTGCCGCCTGTTTGCCCACAGCAACTCAAGGCGGCTTACAGAATATAAAACCACATTTAAACAATAAAACTAATAAAGAATCAAATAAATTTTATCTTATCTCTGCTCCAAAGTTCATTGTAACAGCATTGCCAAAAAAGCATTAAGAGTTGTAAATTATTTTGCACAGTTTTTTTTCTGGAAACATTTTATTGTTAATTAGAGATAATAAATCTTACACTAGACCAATCTTAGAATATTGTTCAACTGTTTAGAATCCCCACCATAAATCTGATATCAGTACAATTGAGCTGGTCCAGAAGTATTTCAGGAGAAAAGTCTTGCACTCTTCTGTACACAATAGAATTCCCTATGCTACTAGGCTCGAAATTCTCAGTTTGCACAACCTAGAACTGCGCCGCTCAAGGTCAGACCTAGGAATTGCATATAAATATACACTATAATGTTTTATCTGTAAATGACTTTTTCTGCTTTAATCACAATAACAGGCACTCTAACAACTGCTTTAAACTCAATGTAAATTGTTCCAAACTCGACTGTAAGAAAATGACTTTTGTAATAGAGTTGTCAAAGTCTGGAATGCCCTCCCTGATTTAATTGTATCTGCTACAAATTCTCATAGTTTCAGTCACAAATTGACTTTCCTGGATCTTATATCATGCCTAAGTGGTCAGTAGAGGAGTGTGCATAAATGCAGGAATGTGCCTATTGCCCCTGTTATTGTATTTTCTTTTTTTTATACTTGTATCCATTTTTTTTCTGTTATTGTTTGACAAATGCTAATAAATAAATTGATTAATTAAATACATTAAATAAAATCACCCCACCCAAACACACACACACACTAGCAACAGCAGATCACACGAGCCATTTAATGGGCTCCATCCTGCTCCCAGTCCCGCTGGCAGAACCAGGTCTTCAGCGCCTTCTGGAAGAGCATTAGAGTGGGGGGTTATTCTAATCTGTGGGGGAATGATGTTCCAAAGAGAGGGACCCCCACAGAGAAGACCCTTCTTCCTGGGTCTCGCCAGGTGTATCTCCCTTGGGGATGGGACCCGCAGCATTCCCTGCCTCCCAATTGCTTTGCTGAATCTTTGCTTCATGTTTTTTCCTCTTTTTGCTACTTAGAAAAGCTCAGCTCCATGTCTGAGGAGGCAGCCCCAGTGGAAGGCAAAGAGTCTCAAGGCTGCTGGATGTTTCTGCTTTTGTATTATGGTCTCTTCTTCCCAGGGGTTTGCAGGAGAGAAAATCTGCAGAAACTGTGCATCCTATTTTTCTGTGGAGTTGCCAGTGCAATGAGACCCCCTGGGAGTGGAAGGAAACAGGGTGGTGGATCAGCTGTTGCCTCTGCCAGAGGCTTCTAATGGAAGAAGGCCCTCTTTTCACCTTTAAGCTTTATTGAATACTGATCTACCTAGCAAGATTGTTATAAGATTAATGCTAGGTCAGGAATGGAAAAAAGGCTGCAATTGGACCAAAAAAGGCTGCAATTGGCTGCAAATTGTGTAGACCCATAATAATAATGGGCTTGTAGGAGATGACCAGGCTGGGTCCAAGGGAGGGGTCAAACGCATCATCAGTTTTGAGTCCCTTGGCACCCACAAGAGAACTAAATCCAGCCCCACCCCGCCCGAATTCCTTTATCTCTTATTTGTTGCCAATTGCCAATTTGCTTTCACTGTTAGTAGTTCCGATTCTTGTAGAGAGCTTGAGCATGCAATAAATCTTCATACTTGCCTGGATTTCCTGATTTCCCTGGTGCTTGACAGGCCTCCTGTAATTGTCAATCACATTGGACATTAGTCAACCTGCTGGTGGAGGTGGCTGTAAATTAGTAAATGGAACTGGCCTGTTTGTGTTGCATGGGACAGCCTTTGCTCCAAGGAGAAGAGGTGAAGGCAGCAGGTGCAGCCTTGAAGCACAGAAGGTGTGAATGTGTGAATGGACAAACTTGTGTCCCTTTTCATTGGAAGCTGGCAGGTCCTTTTACAGCAGTGTTTCTCAACCTTGGCGACTGTAAGATATTTGGACTTCAACTCCCAGAATTCCCCAGCCAGCAAAGCACACTGTTTTACAGTTTTATAAGCCACTTAAAGATGGATTGATATGAGAATTTTTAGATGATAAAAGGAAGAAGAATCTAGTCTACAAACCTTTCCAGACATTCCCATTTTGCTTTGCTCTCCATGCTGGTCTGGTGTCACAAATATATTTTTAACAAACATCCAGAGAAATGTAGCACAAACTCTTGTTGTTCTGAAACTAATTTCTTTTTGAGAATTAAATATTCAGTGTAGTTTAGTTAACCTTTTCAGTTCAGCCTTAATTGGGCAATTTATGCTACTTCCAGAATAAATAAGACAGAATTATGTTCTAGTAAAGCAATTTGATTGGGACTTTTTTTAAAACAGGAGAGCAAAGTTATTTGCAGCATTATGTCTTTTAACTTCCTATCTGTAATATGGCATTATACATTTAATAAGAAAATGAATAAATAATTTATTTCCCTTGCTGCAAAATTTTGAGGAAATCTGGATTATAATTGTGTTGATATAAAAGTTGATGAAAGAAATCCATTTTAAAATATTGACACACACAACAATTTCAGTGCAACGTTTAGTTGCTGCTGGAAAGACTGAAAGTTTGCATTATAGCTATAAGCAAATATTTAATTTTGTACAAAGTGTAACTCTGGACCAGACTTTGTAAATTAGTAATAGGATACAAAGTTGTTTTGTTTAGAACACAAAAGCAACACAGAAGGAAACATTCATTGTTTGCCATCTTGGGATATAACAAAAAGAAGGATTTGGCGCCTAATAATTTAATGAAAGAAGTCATTGTGTGGGGGACAAACCTGCACACTTAGTTGTCTTTTGTAAAATTGCAGGTTTGCCCATTCAAGCTCTCAGATTAGACAACCGGTATTAAAATTGCTTCAGGGAATATTTATCGTACATTAAAAGTACAAGGAAGAAGATTCAATTTAGTTTGGTTAAGGATTCAGTTTGCGAAAGGGGGCTGAGTACCTGATTTTTTTCCCCAGGTAGCAGTTTTCCCTTGCATTTCAGTAATAAAATATTATGTGAATAAGAATGCAACACCTAAGTTGGACAAAGCACCTCTGAAAGTTCAAAATGCTGGTTGCGGCCAGAGTAGTAATTCTGCAATCGGTATTATTACAACCCCCTACCCCCACCCCCACCCTTCTGCAGGCTTGGAATGGCTGGAGGCCAGGTGATGAATTTGTGTTACTAAGTGTTCTGTCACTTGGCCCACTGTGGAAATTGAGGCTGGTTAATTGAGGCTCACTATTACTGTCTCTCAGCTAGATGGAGCATAAAACGGAAGGGGAAAGTGCTTTTTGCTTTACTTCAAACTCCAGGTGGAAATGCACAATATAAATCTTACAACAAGAAGAGATAATTTCTTTATTGGGGCCTTGAAATCTTCCAACCAGAGCTGAGTGTAATGCTGTATCACTAGAATTAAAAGATTCTTAGCCTAGGATTTCATTTCAAATGTCTACATTAAACGGAGACTATAATTTCTGTGCCCAGAGACCCAACGCTGTTTACTCTTTCAACAGATGAAGAGTCAGAAAACTTGCCTGGTGGAGTGGGAAACCACTGGCTGCCTTTTGGCCATCTCGGCACAGACGGCCTGAGTTTTGCTTTTAGTAAGCCACACGCAGCTTTGGTGCCCTTCTTTGCCTTCAGGTAAAGTTCAAAGTCAGGTGCCATACAAGGGTAATAAACCGCTATTTTTCATTGTACTATTCTCTAATTTCCTTCTTTCCTCTTTAGCCTTGCCCCCTCCTGCATTTGAACTTACTTCAGTATCAAGAGTAATGCTAGGGATATCACCAGGGGTTAGAAAGTGTTTAAAGGGGGAAACTAGCTAAAGTCCTTAGCTACACACACACACACACACACACACGTTTGTATAATAATAGCCATGGCAGGAAAAACTTCATTCATTCAGCTAAAATACTGATGTGAGGGTATTTAGGACATCTAGGAGAGAGTTTGGGGATGTGGTATTTCAGTACTATATTGATGCTTGGGTCCAGGCAAGAGGTGGGGGCTTGTTCCTAAAAGGAAAGGAAGAGAAGGAAAGCGGTCGCTTCAGTGAAGGGAACGGACGTTGCTCCTGGATTGGTCCCTGGGGAATGCTGTGTCCGGGCTCACTTTGCACCAGGCGGTTTGTAACCCAGCCTGGAGGTTAACAGGCACCTCCAGATGTTCTCTAGGCCCGTCAGGCCACTGGGCTGTTCCGGGGGGGGGGGGGGAGTCAGTCTGTGTCTGGGAATAGCGAGATGTCTAAGAAAATGGAGGCCTGTACAATTGGCAGGGAATGTACGAACAGAAATATTCATTTATTTTCAATGCTGCTCTGTTACGTACATTCTCAGACCTCCATTTCTTCGTGTGTTTCACTGATTAATGTTTCTTATAGGTAGGTCTAAGCCAGGGGTGGGCGATTACGGCTCCTTCATGACTCGTGGACTTCAACTCCCAGAATTCCTGAGCCAGCATGGTCCACGAATCATGAAGGAGCCGTAATGGCCCACCCCTGGCCTGGGCCTCTTAGGAATTGATATTACAGGAAGTCTCCAGGTTAGGAACCTTTGGCTTATGAACACTCCCCAAATACAAACTGCACCGCTTGGAATGGCAGACAGCCAACCTGCAGGGAGAGCCGACAGAGAGGATGGCGCATGCTGGCGAGGAGAACCTCAGCCCTGCAGGCAGGGAGGCCCAGCGGCACCTCTCACATGGGGCGTCTCTCTTGTGCATGCATGGCTGTTTGTGCTGCTGCTGCTGCTCTCGCTCTCTTTTGTAAATTAGCAACCTGTTATTCATTATTAGTCCAGCAAGGAGTTTGTCCTTCCAGCATCCTCACAGACTGGTTGGGTCTGAATAAAGTAAAGTAAATAAAGCAGCAACCAGTTTCTGATTCCCCGAAAAGCGGGCGAAGGGCCTTTATCTCCCAAGAAGTAGGCAGAAGCAGATTAACTACTGTATCTGTCTGTCATGGAGATCTTTCACATGAGGAAACAGCTTTCCTTGTGTATTTGTGGCAGGACTTTGTTAAAATGTTGAGGCACAGAATCTGGCAGCTGGGGAAATCCGCCCACCTTTTCCCACAGGAGTGCTGTGTCTTTGAAACCAACTAACTGTAAAGAGAGAGAAAGAGAGAGGGAGGGAGAGCGGGAGGGAGGGAGAGAGAGAGAGAGAGAGATGGATGTTTAAAAAACGGTGAAGGTGTAGGAAGCAGGCGTCTAACGGAATAGCTGACAGAAATTTTAACACCTTTGAATTTCAGTTCATCCAGGAATTTATGGCTTATTCATTAAGGATCAGCTGTCACCCTTATTTATGTCCTCTATAAACATTCTGCACTCCATGCTCTTTCTTCCAATATATACGGTTTGGCAGCCTTTACAGCCCGAGGTACTAAAATAAGTAATGGAACTGTTAGATATAAAAGGTGAAAAATGTCTTTTTCTTTTTACATCAATTTGTTTGCTTTGTTGTGTAAATATGTGAAACTTTGCCCATCTAATGTGTGATGTAGAAACTAGAATTTTTATAAGACTTTATAAAAGCTTTTAAACTTTGTCAAAATTGTTGGTTTTGGGAGGGGGGGGGGGAACTTTGGTAGAAGGAAGGTGCCTTCCTTCTTGTTTTGTCCTAGAACAGTGTTTCTCAACTATGGCGACTTTAAGATGTTTGGACTTCAACTCCCAGAATTTCCCAGCCAGCTTTGCTGTGAAAGAAAGAAGCTTTTGCTGGCTGGGGAATTCTGGGAGTTGAAGTCCAAACCTCTTAAAAGTCGCCACGGTTGAGAAACACTGTTGTAGAAGAAGGATAGGAAAGGGGGCAGGGAAGCCCATCCATGGCAGGGAGCCACAATCACATTCTCTGCTCTTCTGCCCCAAACCATGAAGGCTAGAAACTCTGCCCAGAAATCGACTGCAAGACCAGTTCTTTTTGAGCCGGGACCTGGCGAGTTTTTGGGGAGCTTGCAAAGAACCTTGAGTGGCAGCCTCAAATATATCCCGTTGCAGTGTTTGCAGCCCATCTCTGATGGATCTAGAGGTGGATGGAAGTCGCAAGACTGGACTTTCTGACAAGGCCTTGCCACCAGTGCATGGTACAAGCCTGAGTTGTGGCCTCCCGTAACCAACCTGGGTACATCAAACTACAGAGTTATTCCTTAATGAGGGGGGCACCCTGTGCCCATCTCTGAAGAAGGAAAGAACTTTTGCACAGAGTTTTCCTCCTGAGACGCCCTCCCTGAGTTGCAGCTGTCATCCAGCCTGTTTATGATTCCAGGCACGGAATATCAGCCATTTGCTGATATCGGCCAGGAGAGCACATGGCCGGCCTTGCTTCCATTTCAGGGACTTCTCACTGGTGTAGCCTGGTACACAGGAAGGACAAGACACACAGAATTTCCGTGCATCCAGTCTTTGCTGCTTCACTCCTCAGTTTTGCTTAAATCCCATGGGTGCTCTGCTTGGTCAGGTGCTGCATGGGAGCGCAGAGCACCCATTGAGATTCTCCTTTGTAGGCAACAAATCCTTGTGTTAGCTTTTGTGATTCAGTTACAACACCCAGGTCTACCACTGGCCTCCACCGGTCCCATTGAGTCTTGTCTACCTGGTCATTCAGAATTAACAGTAGCAAATAGAGAGGGTTTTATTGTGTTCTCTTTTTTTCTTGCCACATTTATTCAAAGACGTGTCATATCAAACTTAAAAGTCAAGTGCGTAGTTTATTTTGGCATGATTCGTTACTAGTTCAGTAAGCAATTCAATTGCTTCTTATTAGTTGTTGCTGTGACATGAGCAAGGCCATTGGAGTAGAAGGAACATCTTGAAGTTGTCATGGCAAATTAGAGCTGTTCCTAGAAATTAGGATCCCCTCCCACACTAGTTCACCACCTATAAGCCATAATCTCACCTCAGATATAACTCATTGGCCGCTCACAGCCAACTTTAATAGTCCATTACTTCTTTGGAGAAATCCACTTTCACTGTGGTTTCTGAATAAATGATTTGACGATTTGATGTGTTGAATAAAAGCCATTGCAGTGTGCAGGGAATAATTCACAAAATCCATGGTCCCAAAATATTTCAGAAATAAGGTTAAGATTTTGCATATATTTCCTAGTAGAGACTACGGAAGGGACCTTAGATTCATCTGGTTTATCCTTCTGTGTAGGACAGGATTCACTGGAGCATCTCTGACTGGGGACCTTTGAGCCTCCGTTAGAAGCCTTCCAGAGAAGGAGAACTTATCACAACATTTGGCAGCTCATAACTTCAGGAAGTTCCTTCTGATGGCTAGACTGAACTGCCTTTCGAAATTTAACGCATTGATTCTAGTCATATCCACTGGGCAGTAGAAAACAAGCATACTCCTTGTGGAGTGGTAATCCATAGAAATTTGAGGACTGCTTTCTTTTTTTTTTTCTCAGTCATTTTTTCTGTAGGTGAAACACACCCAGATCCTTATCTATTTCTCCTACAGCTTGCCAGATCCATCACCATCTTGGTAACTCTTAAGTGAACTTGCTCCAATTTGTCATTCGTTTCCACTGTGGTCCCTGAGAGGATGCTCCGAAGGGGAGTCTAGCCTGCACAGAGGACAGTGGGGTTATTATTTCTAGATTCTGTCTTCTTATTAATGCAGCTCAAGATAGCATTTGTATTCTTAGAAGATGCTTCGTGCTGTAGGTTTATGTTTAACTTGTAGACAACAAGGACAGCTAGATAGTTTTCATATGTCTTCCTGCCAAACCAGGTCACCCTGTCCTCTGTTTTTGTTCTCATTATTCCAGCCTAGGAGGAGAGCTTTACCCTTTTTCCCCACGCACCCTCTCCCATTTCAGCCCATCTCTCAAGCCTGTCCAGATCTTTTCTTCTCTCCCTCCAGAGGTGGCTGTGTAGTCTAGCCATCCCTCCCAGTTTGCATCCTCGGCTTCCTCATCCAAATCATTGATAAAACGTTGACTAGCACAAGGCCCAGAGCAGAACCTGGTGACGGTTCCTAGCGGCTTCCTTCCAAGGGGAAGTGGGGCCATTAACAGGCAGTCTTTGGGTCTTGTCCTTCAGTCAGCTCCAAATCCACGTAACCATTGCATCATCCAGCCCATCCCATATTACTTTATTAGGGACAATATCATGATAGCATCTGTCAAGGGCTTTGGAGAAGTCCCGGTAAATACTGTGTCTACTCTATAACATTATCCCAGTTGATTAAACTATGAATTTAATCTGGCACAAATTGTTTGCAACAGACTTATGGCTCCAATTAATTGTAAGACATTTACCCAAGTGCTGCTTGATCACCTGCCTGAAGGTACCGTCAGTACAGGTATCACACTGGTAGGTCTGTAGTATTCTAGGTCCTTCCCTTGCTTTCCCTTTTTGAAGCTGGGGGCAGCCTGTGCCCCCCTCTAGTCTTCTGGGAGTTGCCAGCCCACCAGGATCCCCCAGAGACACCCAGAGTGGCTCTGCAGTCAGATCCCCTGATTCCTTTGCTATCCTGGGAGGTAATCCACCCGGTCTAGGAGGTTTGGATTTGTTTAAATTTGCTAAATTCTCTCTGATCCTCCTCTCCTTGTCTGTCCTAAGTGTCAGTCCTCTCCTTCAGGCTGTTAATAAAATGATGAACTAGCTAGGATTGAATTTCTGAGAAAAGACAGGCGTGAAATAGGAGCTAAGTTTTTTCCTCGCAAAGAGACTATAAAACATCTTTAGCTTTCTTTTCTTTCTGAGACTTGAAGGAACAACAGGGCGCTTGTAACGTCTTGTTATAGAGCTAACTCTTGGCACCAAACCTTCAACAATATCAGCAGCTTCTTATTAGTCACTCCTGGCAGATTCCTACCGGTGTTTATCTAGTATTTTTTTTATTGTATTATTTCTCAACTTTAAGCTAATCACAAATTCTTGACATTTTGAGAGTAGCTCTGGTACTTAAACCAGGTTGGAAATAATTCCAATTGTGTTGCAATTTGCAACTGTAGCTGGATGTCTCCTAGCGTAAGTGAGATAGTTGTGCTTCTTTGCATAAGTTGTTTGAGACGTGTGCAAGAGAGAGAGATAGTAATGAGCAGCGGGGGGGGGGGGGGAGGGGGCTTCTCCCCAAAGAAAGGGACTGTCCAGGTGTGTTGTCCTGCAGCTCTTCTCATTCCTGCCCCTGAGCATGCTGGCCACCACTGATGGGGAACCTCACCTGCAGTTCCAGGGAAGGGATGCTCAAGACCTTCCAACAGGTCAGCTAGCGTGACCACTGTGATCCATGTGGCTCAATGGGTTTCTTCAGCTCTTCAAAATTCCCTCAGCTGCCAGGGTAACAGGAGGCCTTTGAGATGCTGGAAATATGGTTACAAAGAAATGGTTCTACGAGGAGTTAGTTCAGAGTGCGTCCCCCACTCCGCTGCCCACATATGAAACCACAGCCAAAAACCCCATGTGCTCTCCTGATCTGTTAAGTGTCAAAAATTACAGTACAGCAGGAACAACCCCCGAGCTGCTTCCAATCTGAGGCGATTTCCCTGCCCGATGCCACAGTAGTCACTGGGCTTCTGCTGGGCCACTGAGTTTCCTCAGGGCACTGACAGAACCCTCCCGGGTCTAGTATGTATTTGGTATGTATATATGTATTATCTGTATGTATGTATATATCTAGATCTGTATATATCTGTCTAGTCTATATAGTATGTCTAGTTTAATGAAAAGAAGGACTACGAATGACATGATAGCAGTGTTTCAGTATTTGAAGGGCTGCTGCAAAGAAAAGGGTTATTTATAAAAGTTATTCTCCAGAGACCAGAAGGAAGGGCAAGAAACAATAGATGGAAACTAATTTAAGGCGAGAAGCAATCTGGAATTAAAGAGAAACTTCCTGACAATTAGAACAATTAACCAGTGGAGAGGCTTGCCATCAGCGGCTGTAGATGCTCCATCACTGGAGGCTTTTAAGATAAGACTGGACAGCCATTTGTCTGGAATGGTACAGGATCTCCTGCTTGTGCAGAGGGGCTGCATTAGAACTTTGTCCCTTTCAACTCTGTTATTCTGGTTGCAAATACCGCGTTAATTTTTTCTTAATAACTTCTACCGGTCAACAATAGAAAGCATCCTCACATATTGTGTCACAGTATGGAACACCGAACTAACAACCGGGGACAAGAAGGCACTGCAGAGGGTGATGAGCACAGCACAAAAAATCACGGGCTGCCCCATAACCCCACTGGAGGAAATAGCCAGATGTGCTGTCTCAACAGAGTCAGAAAAATCCTCAGGGATGACTCTCACCTTGGACAGCACTTCTTCATACTTCTTCCACCATCGGGCAAGAGATTCAGAAGCAGAGCCGGACAAATAGGCTGAATAACAGCTTCTATCCATGGGCCGTCCAACTTCTAAATGCCACATAACACCACGACTAGACTTAATACAACAGACTCACCATGCCAGTGCAACGTGCAATATGTACATACCGGTGAAATAATCTGTGTGTCTGTGTGTCTGTGTGTGTGTATGCAGATCTAGGTCTATTCGGGTCTTTTCCCGTATAAGTTTCAGAATCTCTTCATGAAGAGACCCGAATAGACCTAGATCTGCATACCTACACCCGTGAAAATCTACAAAAACATATGTATGTATGTATGTATGTATGTGGAAATATATGTGGAAATGTGCCAGCTTGGGCATTTCCTGGGGTTAGGGATTTGTTTATAAGTCTGGAGAAGTATTCTGTATTTGAATGTATTCTGTGCTTCTTTGCTTTGTGTGATTATACCAATGGAGGCTCATTCAACTTTGCTGTACACATGTTGTACATTGACAGTAAAGGATTAAATTAATTTCTTTTGGTGTGGGGATCCTCTGTCTTAATTTTAGTTCCAGATTGGTGCATTCGAGAGGAAATGCATTTTGCAATGTTAACCTGTGGTGTTTATTGCCACTAAACACCAAGTATCATAAATATCCCACTAAAAATGGAGAAATATTGACGTAGAATAATTTTTTTTTATCTGTATCTAGTCTGCTATCAAAAGCCAGGAATGAAATCTGCATGAAGGAGGACCATAAGCCCTGCCTCTCTGGGTCAAAGCAAATTCAAACATGGTGTTTCAGGAAGGCCCACAAGGAAGGGAGCAAAAGCAGCAGCGCACTCTCGCTCATTATACCTGGCATATACACTCAAGGTAGCCTGCCATTGGATAAGGAGGCTCCATTTGGTTGTTCTGATTAGGGCTGGGATCAAACTTATTCTCTTTGAATCTGTAAGAAGCTATTTCAGAAAGCTGTTTCCTCATGCAGAGAGATGGTTATTGGGTGGGGCAGAGTTGCTGAGCGAGCTCACCCATCACAACTGGCTGTATTGTGTCACTCACAAGAGGCCAGGCAGCTTGAACTCATCCTCTGCTTTTGATTGGGCACTTCTGCATACCTAGTGTTAGCAATGTAGCTTTATAGGAACCGAGTTCATTTTGTGCGGTTGCTGCGATTCAGCCCACCGGCCACCGAACTAGCCACCTGGGGTGGAGGGGTGTGTGTGCAGTTATAAGATGGAGTTTTTCAAAATCCAAAAACGAGTCTTGAGCTCTTCAGTCAGGAGACCTTCTGTTTCCTCTGTTGGTGCACCTGTGTGGGACTCTCCTGTCCGGAGAAGGTTTTTCCTCTTATGAACTCTGCCACTGAGTTGGAGGGAACTCTGGCTAGCAAAGGATGGGTTACAATGTCTGTCTTACTCTCTTGTGTCCGCCTCCAAGAAGTGACTGGAATATATTGGCCAGGCTTGCCAATTTGCAGGAAAATGATTTTGGTTCTTCTCCTAATTGCCTTTTTATTTGATGACAAAAGGGCAGGAGCAGAAACTAGGCTTCCCGGGTCATTGCCAGCTGCTTTCTCTCAGCCGGCAGTGGCACCATGGAGGCTGCCCTGGCCTCCCTCTCCCCCAGGTGCCTGCAGATTGGTGTCAAAAGGACCGACTTTTACTCCAGCCACCGACTTTTACTCCAGATGCGTCTAAGGCCAGGCAGAAGTACTGGGCACGTGGTTTTGCTGTCCTTCTGCCTGGTTGTGCCCCTTTGCTCTCTGGGGTATCTTGTTTTGTTGCTACCTTTGATTATTTTATAGTTCTCCTGTTTCCTTGTGAACTGCCCTGAGTCATTGGTAACTGGGTGGTGTAGAAACGGAACAAACCGACCGACCCCTTGATCTGGAGCACTTTGGTATTTCATGCATACATAGATACATAGATACATAGACACATACATACATACATACATACATA
>JAEANM010010215.1:0-15915 GCA_017656035.1 Myanophis thanlyinensis
CAATCTTAACCAAACTTGGTGTGTGAGCAGTTTGAAAGAAATAGTGTGACCACCAAGCCACGCCTGCTCAGTCACATTACCATCAAGCCATGGCAACCCACCAAGCCATGCCCACAGAACCTGTAGTAAAAAAAATTGAATTTCACCACTGTTCTAGAGTCTCAGCGTCTTTATAGTGTGGCAACCAAAATTGGATGCAGTATTCTAGGTGTGGTCTTACTAAGGCTTTTGATTATTGATAGTTGATTGTTCTCAGTGTCTGAGAATTTCTCCTTATTCCTAGACTGAATCTCTCCTTGATCATTCGGGGCTGCATGCCTTGTAACCTTGCCTGATGAAAGAATTGGAGGTTACCACCACCACCACGCATCTTCCCATTTTCCCATATATACTGATGAGCACGAGAGATTTTGGCACATACAAACAGAATGGAGAATGTGGAATTATGAGAAGGGAATACACTGAATGGTAAAAGATGGACATGATTAAAAGCTGTGATTCAGAGAAGCTCTTCAACCTGCTTAGGAGAATTCAAACATTCAGCAGGCTTGCCCTCTTCCTTTTCCAAAAGCGTACCTCAAACCTGAGGTTTTGTATGTTTAAGTTAGAGACTGCCCATCTCTCTCATAGAGTGACGGGGGGGGGGGGTTGCTGTGTATAATTAAAAACACAATAGTGTCGAGGTTTTTCAAAGCCTTGGAAGACTAAAGTTGTTTCTGCAGTGCAAGCTGGCAAAAATTTTATCCAGGAGCTGCACCTAGCCGAGCCTTGAGCATTTTTATAGTTTGGCCAGAAGGTCATGCAGGCCAAAAATGGGGCACGGGCTGTGTTCTTGCATGCCCCCTCCCCTGCACCCTGTTTTTGCTGGCAAAGAGTTGCAGGAAGCATCCATCCCATCTCCTCTCCTCTCCCCCAGCTGGCCCACAGAGAACCACAATGCTGATCCAGCCCTCAAAGAAATCCAGTTTGATACCTCTGCTCTATAGCATTTCAGATGGTTATCCAATCTCTTCTTTAAAACCTCCAGTTTTGGAGCAGCCCAAACTTCTGGAGGCAAGTCATTCCACTGATTCATTGTTCTGTCAGGAAATTTATCCTTATTTCTAGGTTGCTTCTCTCCTTGATACAACACGAAGGAAGTACTGTTATACAGACTAAATATTTACGAGTCCAGCACTCACATCATGAGCCAATCAGAGTTCAAATCCTTTCTATCCTTCCAACCCATCTGAACAATATTAAAGAACGTCCGGGCAGTGCTCTATTTCCTTAATTATGATAACTTGTGTCTACTGGAACTTGATGACTACTTTCTAGACATGTCTGTGTGAATGATACAAAAGTGAACTGCAGTAGCCACCTGGGATTTTTTTTTTTCTTTTGACATGATAGTGTAGCTTTGGCTCTAATAGTTCCCATCCCATATGCTGCTACACTTTTAAGTACAGACAGACAGTTGAAGTATCTCCTTCATTTCACCATTGATGAAAAAAATGTTTACGTACCATTATCCATGTTTTTCATTTTAAATCCCCCCTTCTTCCTTCCCTCTCTCCTTCTCTGCCTCCCTCCCTCCCTCTCTCTCTCTCTCTCTCTCCAACATCAAATATGATAAAAAATCAGAGCAGGGAGTTTCTATCAGCAGAAGCTGCATAGTTGCATATTGATGTGGGGCTTACGGAGATAAAAGAAAATGCATTCTAAATAATGCATCTAGAAAAGAAGATAGAAACATAGAAGTCTAAATGGCTATGCCATTTGTCTCAAGAGGCAGAAGAAAAAATAATTCTTACCAACTGGAAAACATTGACCATAAGAAGAGATTTAGAAGAGATTGTTTGCTCTTGCCACAATTTTCACACAGACAGAATAGGAAATACTAATTTCCCCAAATAAACAACATTGTGAAAATCATCCCAGATCATTCGGAACTAATTCCTGAAGTAGTTAAAAACATTGTGCAAGCCCTATAAGACATGAATGTGGAAACTGATGGATCTAATGATTAAGATGCTGGCCTTAGAAGCCAGGAGACTATGAGTTCTAGTCCTGCCTTAAGCTTAAAAGCTGGCTGAGTGACCTTGGGACAGTCACTCTCTGTCAATCCAACTCACTTCACAGGTTTGTTGTGCTGGGGAGAGTAGGAGAAGGAAGTACAGGTAGTCTTTGACTTATGACCCCAATAGGGACCCGAATTTATGTCGCTAAGCAAGGCAATTGTTAAGTTAGTAGTGTCCAATTTTATGACCTTTTTTTCCATAGTTGTTAAGTGAATTACAAGGTCATTGAGCCAATCTGGCTTCCCCCATTGACTATGCTTACTCAGAAGTCAGCTGGGAAGGTCATGGTGATCCTGTAACCCCAAAAACCTGCAATTGTTCTAAGTACATGCTGGTAGCCAAGCACCTGAATTTTGATCATGTGACTATCGGGATGCGAAGACCAGTCATACGTCCCTATTTTCAGTACCAGTGTAACTTCGTAAGTCACTAAATGAATGGTTATATATATTATATGTGCGTGTGTGTTATATATGAATGGTTATAAGCCAAGGACTACCCATATTCTGCCTTGAAATAAAAATAAAGGTGGGATATAAATAAAATAATAGGCAAACTACACAATCTATCCAGAAAATTAAATTCAACCTGGTCTCTTGTGCAGTAAGTGTTTATTGCTGGCTAAGGCAACCCTGGGTCTGATACCAGAAAATGAAAGATCGACAGAAGATGCCCAGATATTTAAAACCAATGAAGGTTTATTAATTAAATCCGGGTACTTAATGGTAAAGTGATCCTCCCCCCATCAGCTGCTGTGAGCAAAAATAGCAATAAGAGAGGTTTGGTATTGCACACACAACTTACAAAGGGATAGATCTTTCCTTTCTTGAATAAATCTTCAGATTCTTTGCCCCACCCTTTGGAATGCTCATTGCAAGAAAAGAAGTAAGGAATCCGCAAGAAAGATTACATAGTAGCACAGATTGTTCACATTGTTAAGTCCTTAGCAGGAAGGCAAAAGCCATGCCAGAAGTGAAAGCAGTTAGCAATTACCTTATTAAGGTCAGAGCAAGGAGGTTGTTAGTTTGTGGCCTCCCATTTAGTAAGCAAAGTAGTGCACTCCTCAGGAAAGCACACTGGAAGAGTTGACTTTCTCAAACAGCCTTTCTTCTTGCCATTAATTAAAAGTGTGAGTCAATCACAGGACAGTGTTGATAAGAGTACAGTACAGCCTGATCACACTGTTTAAGCTTCATTTTAATTGGACGGAAAGACAGATACCACAGAAGCTTTGGATTACCTCAGTGGTGAAATTCAATTTTTTTTACTACCAGTTCTGTGGGCGTGGTCACAGGATTAAACATCACCAAGCACAGAATTAAACTTCACCAAAGTTACAATGTAATAAGGAGAGAGGCAGTTTCTGTGAGCAAGGAAATAAAGATTAGGCTAGAAACAATTGCCTTATTTACAGGATTAACCCTGTAAAGTTAATCTTTAAAGGATTAACCCTGCAAAGTGGGGAAAAAAACAAAAGGAGATTTCTTCTAATAACCGGTTCTATAGAAATTCTATAGAAATTTTTATAGAACCGGTGTGAATTGGCTGAATTTCACCTCTGGATTACCTCATATCCAATGGGGCCAATAATCAGAGATAATGGAAATGATAGTGCAAAACATTATTAGTATTAGTATATTAGTATTAGGTTAACAGTATTTACTTCTTAATAGATAAGCAAATAATATGTGGTCCATATCAGTGTTTTAAGTATCACAGTTCTGACTTTACAAGGAAAAGACAAGCCATGAGAGGACGAGGAAAACCCATCTAAACAAATAGGTTTTAATTTTGACAGGATCTTTTTATGCAACAAACATAATCTTTATGGATATTTATTATTATGGATATTTAAGGTGCAGATCTTATTCATATTTAGGTATGTAGGTTCACTGAACTTCAAAGACTTAGAATAACTATTGTCGCTTTAAATGTACACTAATCAGCATACATTAAAATGAAATTTCATTGCATACAGCTCTCAAAAGGGTCACCAGCTCCAATATGCAGTATGTAAACATGACAAAAATATAATGCTTTCCTGAAAATATGACCTAGCTTGATTTTACATGTGTAAAAGTAAGTCCTAGCTTGATTTTACATGTGCCTGATATAAGCCCTACCTGAAAAATAAGCCCTAATTAAGAACACACACACACACAAACTGCCCACTCCAGAGTGCAGGGGGTGGGGCGAGGTGCACAGGTAAAAATTAAGCTAGCATGGGGATGGGGGGTAGAGCTGCCCTGCCAGTATTTACCAGGTTTCATACACCCTGACACCTAACTTACCTTGCCAGCTCACTTCTGTGGGTCACTTGCAATCACTTGCGTGCATTGCCCACAGCGTCAGGAAAGGCCTCTGCAGCTAAGAAGCAGGCTTTCAATTGTCACACCCGATGCCCCTAGCCTCATTTCAGCCTCAGAAGCCTTCCAGAAAGGATCAATCCAGAGCTCTGTTATTGGCTGCAGGAGGCTTTCTGGAAGGGCCTCTGACAGCGAAACAGAGGCCAGGGGTGATGTGAGCATCAATCCGGAGTTGTTTCTCAGCTGCAGAGGCCTTTCCTGAAGGCTACTTGACAGTGAAACAGAAGCTGGGGGTAACAGGAGCAAGTGGCCACAGAAGTGATCCGGCAATGGGCCCCTGCTGGGCAGAGCTGTTGGTGCCTCCACAAGGTGAGTCAGTGGAAGACACCACCCCCTGAAAATAAGACCTGGTGCCTTTTTTGTTGGCAAAAAAAAATTCAGCCGGTTCACACTGGTTCAGGTGAATCAGTCGTTAAATTACCCACTCACCCGCTATCAAAGTGGATCCTGAGTGCTGCGCTGCAATGGAGAAATGGGCAACAGAGTGGCTGGCATGAGGGAAGGAGAAGGCTGCTTTCCCTCTTTCTTCTCTCTGCCGTTCCTCCTTCCCTCATGCCATCTGCTTCATTGTCCATTTCTCCATTGCAGCACAGCACCTGAGATCCATTTTGATAGAGGGGGAGTAATAATTTGCCTGGCCAAACTAACCACACAGTCTCCCCTACATTGGCTGCAGCTTTGATCATACTGCTAACTTAATTCCTTACCCTGTCACTTTTTCCTGCAGACTGACTAACACCCCCTGCACGCAGCTCCACGGGGAGGAGGGAATCCCTCCATTTGCCCCCAATTCTTCACCTTCCCATGTGCAATGGTGGAATTCATTTTTTTTTTTACTACCGGTTCTGTGGGCATGGTTTGGGGGGAGGTCATGTGACTGGGTGGGCAGTTTCTGTAAGCAGGGCAATAAATATTAGGCTAGAAACAACAGCAGAATGTTTCTTTCCTGCCTTCCTTGCAGGATTAACTCTGTAAAGTGGAAAAAAACAAAAGGAGATTTCTTCTAACAACCGGTTCTCCAAACTGCTTGGAAAATTTACTAGCGGTTCTAGCAAATCTGCTAGAACCTGTTGAATTTTGCCTCTGCCTGTGTGAGTTCTCAGGAACATCAAGTCCTTGTCTCTATGGTAACTCCACTCTTTGTTCCTTGGAAACTTCACCTCTTAAAGGAGCCATCCAGAAGGTTGAAACAGCCACGAGACCAACGTGTAGACACGCACTCTCGGAAACAGTCTTTTGCCAAAGGGTGGAAATTTAACAACCAGTTTGCCCAGGCTCAAGTTGGTCGTTGTAGGAGGCTCATCCTGTATGTACAGTGGAGCTGAAGGACAGGGATGGGCATGCTTCCCAGAATAGCCAAGCTGACTTTGGGTGAAACAATTGTTAAATTATTTGAATCTCACCATTGTATACATGTACATGGTGAGAAAAACTAATCTTGTGAGTTTACCAGACAGATGCATAGGGAACAGCTGTTGCAGAATCTGGTGGTCCTGCTAGAAATACTTTGAAACCTCCTTTTATGTTCTGATACTGCTTTTAAAGTCCTGAATAATCTACAGAAAATATTTCTTAATAAACATCCCTTATACATATCAGCTCAATAATTGTTCATCTTTCCTGGTGGCTTTACTCCATGTGACCCATCAAGTAAAATTATCTTGATGGCTACAAGAAAGAGCATCTTCTTTGCTATGGGGCTGCATTTGTGAAATTCTAACCCTAGAGTGTCCACATCATAATTCATCTTCTTCCAGACATTTACATACAGTAATCTTTTACTTTAAATTGTTTACATTAATTTTGAAGGTAGCTTTTCCATGGATTTGTTCTTATATCTATTATGATCTATTTACTAATATTTGGAACAGGGCTTTCCCTTTTAATGTTTTAACAAGTTTATAATATATCAATAAAGTCCATATATTGGGTAGAGTAAGTAACACAGGAAGAAAATCAACTCATTTGAGCTGTGTGGCTGGAGAAGCCTTCTGCATATTCCTTGGACAGAAAAGATGACCAACAATCAAGTACTGGAGTGTATAACACCAGACAAGACACTTGAAGGCAAAATTAAGAAACTGTTTTCTCACTTACTTTGGCCATGTCATAATGGGGGGAATTCGCTAAAGAAAGCAATTATATTTGGAAGAACTGGAGGCAAAAAGAAGCCAGGCCACCAAAGAACAGGGCAGTTAGACACCATCAAAGATGACGCTACCCAGAATATACAAAAACTCAAAGAAGTAGTGCAAGATCGGACAAAGTGGAGAGACCTGGCACATAGAATCGCCAACTGCTGGACACGACTCAATGGATAACATCATCATTAAGAGGCAGGACTTAGAAAGTGGTGCCACAATTGCATCTTGCCTGTTTTATCATTTATCATACTTGCATATGCTTAAAAATCAAAAATAGGAATATACTTTATTACAATGTCATCCACCTGGGACTGCCCTTGGAGAGTATTCAGCTGGTTCAAAATATAGATCAGTTCTGAGTCCCCTTCAATTGACATATATTATACCTCTGTTCTGCAAGCTCCAGTTTAGTTGCCAGTTTGCTTCCAGATTAAATTCAAGGTGCTGCTAATGACCTATAAAGCCCTACATGGCATAGGACAGAGTTATATGAGAGACTATTTATCCCTAGTTACACCTACTTATCCCATCAGGACCGACAGAAGAGGCATGTTAGGGATCTACTAACTCAGTTATTAAGGGATCTACTAACTCAGTGTTATTTGGAAGACAGTCTTTTCTGTCATGGCTTTCAGATTGTGGAACATCATTTCCCGCCCTCTCCTCCCCTGGAGATCATATCAGCCCTGATCCTACTGACATTTTGTAAGACATATTACTGGGACAAAAAAAAAATTAAGGGAAGTAGGATAGAGGAGTCACCTTCTGTGAGCCTCTGACTTGCAAACAATGGTATTTTGAACAAGATTCTTGCAGTCTTCTTAAAGAGCACTACTCCTATATTAGAAATAATCCTGCAGAACTCCTACCTTTTTACACATATGCCAACCATGATAAAATGTCCTTTCATGTTGTTCACATTTACAACATAAATTTGAAGTGCCCTTATACATTCAAGACCATGGGTGTCAAACTCATGGCATCATGTTGCCGTCACATGACAGTTTGCAACATTTTTCCCTTTGTAGCGCTGGGGTGGGCATGTGATGCATCCAGCCCATGGGCCACCAGTTTGACACCCCTGTTCTAGACAATTTCTCTGATGACATATACCAATAGTATATTTTTAAAAAAAACAGAGCTTCCAAGAGAAAGGAACAGCTGAGGAACAAAGGCCTACTTGGGAGTAATGGCACAGGTGGACAGTGAATGGCCCCTCCCAGAGGGATTAAAAGAGGAGCAAAGGGGAAGGGAGTTTGCAGGAAACAATTAGTTCGATTTAGTTCAGTGAAGATCTGTTTCTGACTTCATGACAAGTAACTGTAGTTCTAACGTGGTATTTGTGAGTTAGCATCTGGCCTCTCTCCAAGTCTGATGAAGGCCTGTAGTGTGAAAACTGTTTGCTGGGACTTTGCTATAGAGGAATTTCCCTGAGACTGCAATAAAGAGGTTTTATCAGGATGAGGAGCCTGTTTCACGATCTTGAGAATCCTAGGTCAGAATAGGCTGGGAGAATATTTACAGACCACTCACATCCTGGACATAAATTGTTTCAAGTCCTACCCTCAAATTGATGCTATAGGGCACTGCACACAAGAACAACTAGACACAAGAACAGTTTTTTCCCGAATGCCATCACTCTGCTAAAGAAATAATTCCCTCAACATTGTCAAACTATTTACTAAGTCTGCATTACTACTATTCTTCTCATCGTTCCATCACCCATCCCCTTCCACTATGACTATAACTTGTTGCTTGTATCCTTACGATTTATACTGATTGTTGTTTCTTAGTATGATGTGATTGCTTATTTGTACCCTATGGCTATCATTAAGTGTTGTGTCTTATGATTCCTGACAAATATACAGTTTCCTTTGTTGTACACTTAGAGCATATGCACCAAAGACAAATTCCTTGGGTGTCCAATCACACTTGGCTAATAAAGAATTCTATTCTATTCTATGAAATAATAGAATTTTGTCAAGAGGAAATGTAAAATAAAATCAGGAGAAGAATATAGTTGTCAATGATTCTCTTATTTACATTTTAAAAAATATTCCATTTATTTGTACCTGATTCTTGGAGACTGCCTGGACGAGTCTCTGCAGTTTTTTGGGTGAGGTTTTTCAGAAATGGTTTGTCACTGCCTTCTTTCTTGGGCTGAGAGACAATGATTTCCCCAAGGTCACTCAAGGTGGCTGTTGCCTAAGGCAGGAATAGAACTCACTGTTTCCTAATTGCCTTAAGCACTTTCATGAAATGCCCTTTCCTACAATTGTTATAAAGAATTATGCTAGACAAAAGAATGTACATTTTTTAATACTGTTGGAAAGACTTGAAATAGAATTTTGTACATGTAATGGTATTAATAAAATTAATAAATGTATTAACCTTCAAATAGAAGAACAAGTGGAGTGTATGATAAACTGAGCTAAACATTTTGGTTATAATATACTAACGGCACAATGGGAAAATTTGTGGCTGAAAGGATTGAAATTTACATTGTCTTATACTCTTAAAAAGAAGTTTGTTTTTTTTAAAAATGTACAACTGCAAACTCCCTTCCACTTTGCTCCTCTTTTAATCCCTCTGGGAGGGGCCATTCACTGTCCACCTGTGCCATTACTCCCAAGTCGGCCTTTGTTCCTCAGCTGTTCCTTTCTCTTGGAAGCTCTGCACATGCACACATCAGGAACGGGCTCCAGCTGTTCTTCTGCCCCACTGACATCCAACTCGGAAGGTAGCTGATAATTGTCAGACAGCCCTGGTCCCAACTCTGCCTCTGATGCAGAGCACTCATCAGAGCCTTCCCCACACTCTAGGATTGGCCCATGTTCCCCCCCCCCCCCAACCTCACTGTCTGAGTCTGCCACCAGCTCCTCTGGTCACTGGCAGGCCACAACACAGCCCTCTTTTTGACTCATGCAATACACAGGTCCTCAATAGAAGGCAGTTTGGTAGTAATTGTTTTTTTCTGCAGTTCTAATTATCCTCTGTAGTCTGTCTGTCTTGTTGGGTTGCAGAACCAAACCAGTCAGTTATAGAGGTGCAGATGACCGACTCAATAATTCCTCTGTAGAACTGGATCAGCAGCTCCTTGGGCAGTTTAAGCTTCCTGAGTTGGCGCAGAAAGAACATTCTTTGTTGTGCTTTTTTGATGATGTTTTTGATGTTAGGTGTCCATTTTAGGTCTTGAGATATGATAGAACCTAGAAATTTGAAGGTCTCTACTGTTGATACTGTGTTGTATTGTAAGAGGTGGTAGTATGGTAGGGTTTCTCCTAAAGTCTATCATCATTTCTACGGTTTTGAGTGTGTTCAGTTCCAGATTGTTCCAGTCGCACCACGAGGCTAGTTGTTCAACCTCCCATCTGTTTGTGGATTCATTGTTGTCTCGAATGAGACCAATCACTGATTCATGATAGCTTTGTGTTTGCCTATTATTTCTTGTCCATAAATGCTTCATGTTGAGATATATAAAGCTGGTTTTAGGCATAACCTGGATTTATATCTATTCAGATATTCTCAATATCATATGTCTAATATAATGATTTTTAAAATCCATATTAACCTTGACTTTACCATATCCCTATTATCCATGCCCCACAAATTTCAGGTCATGTCCTTCTAACCCTAAAGGATTTACTGTATTTGTCAGCAACATCCACTTTTTTAATTCAAACCAAACAAACTGCAAAATATAATTTCAAATCAGATAAACCCAATCCTTTTTCCTTTGCATCTGTGACAACTTATATTTAACTGACAGGTTTTTTTTCTGCCACACAAATTTAGATATATCTTTCTGCCATTGTTTAAATGATGCATTAGTTATCAAAACAGATATTGTCTGAAACTAAAACATAATTCTGGGTAAGAAATGGAAATTCTGACCAGCAGTGACAACTTGTAATTTCTCCCATCTTAACATACCTTTCTTAATTTCATACCAGGTCTTAACATAATTATTTTGAAATAACATATAGTTCATATCTGTCATAGTGACAGATATTTTACCAATCTTAAAACTTATTTTATTCATCAGTTCTATTTGAACTTCTATTTTCATATTTTTGTTAATATCCTCATCTTTTGCTTATTAATCTTGAAACCTGTTAATGTACCATTTTTAATTTGCCAATTAATATTTCAATTCCATTTAAAGGATCTTCATATTAATAGTGATATCTTGATATAGCTAGTATTTTAACTAGATACGTATATTTGTATATCTTTGTATTTCCCTAGGATACAAAAGTGCACTTATATATGTCTCAATGTGCAATAGTAACTTGACTTAAATCCTTATGTAAGTGTGTGTGTGTTTATGTGTGTATGCATATATGTATAAACACACACGAATAATAAGAAACATAAATAATCCCTGTATGTAGAGTAAAACTTCAGGCCATTCAAATATAACTCATGGCTGACAGATGATCTCATAAATTTGTGCCTATCACATAAAAGTATATTGCAACTCTTATGTCATTTCAAAATCAAAACCCAGTAAATGTATATATATTGCACAATCAATATCCAGTCTCCCTACTCTCCACTATATTGCCACAAGCCATTGAAGAAGATTAGTTTGAATATTAATGCAGAAGTCATGATGCAAAATTATTCTTGTGAACAGATACACACCTTCAACTAGGTGATACACCCACTGGGGTGGATGTTGTAACCATAGCATACACCTGTGGAGTATGGACCAGCTAAGTGACATATTTTAAATCTGATCATACTTGAGACTATAATTTCAACATAAAACTCCCAGTTTGGCATATCCTTGCCTCAAAGTCAATACAATATACATATTGCAAAAATTCACCACACCTAATATACGCTAGATAGTATGATAACACAATTTTAACTTATTACTCAAAAGATATTCAGATTAATGTAATAAAATTTGTAAGATGCAAATCCATAACACTCTAAAGCAATGTATGTCCATGTATATTGTTAGTACAGACAATCCTCAATTTACAACTGGTCATTTAACAGCTGGTTGGAGTTACAACAGTCTCAGAAGACGTGTTTTATGGCTAGGAAGCACATCCAACCAGTCTAAAATATTACATTTCCCTCCATCACATGACTTCATTTCATGCACTAGGCAACCAGCTCACATTTATGATTGGTTGCATTCCCACCATCCTGTAGTACATGACCCAAATTTGTAACTTTTTTTGCTGGTTTCCAACAAAAAAACCCCCTTCCCATTTGAGAGAATACATTTTGATTTACAACAGTGTGATTTGGATCTACATATAGGCTGCCACATAATGACTGCCATAAAAAGCAATAATAAAATCAGGTTTGGTGACATGGATGCCTCAACTTATAACCATCACAGCTTATGACCAAAATTCCAGCTGCAATTGTAAGTCAAAGACTACCTGAAATGTAGATTTTATCAATCTACATCTATGGCTGTGAAAAACACAAGAAAGACCTGAGCTGATTTTTGATCATTCATCATCTTCAACTGTATAATTTGCTTTTCCCAAAGCAAAGCTCAGGAACAAAAGAGAAGTTGGCTACCAGTATTGCTAATCGTTCCATTGTGGTTATTTTTTTTCATTCAAGGAACTTATCATTAAGTATTCAAGCTGTACCACTAAAACCTGGCTGGATTTGATCACAAAAGACTTGCGGGGAGAAATGGCCAACCAGTTCTTCCCATGAGCATGAGAAATCCTGCTCATGCATATTATATGAATTTTTACTATTCAAGGGCTGACTGCTCTTGATCTGGGAGATGATAACACTTATTTTAAAATTCGGAATACAAATGCTCATTTGTAAAATTCTAAGCTCCCATCCCCAATCTTTTTAGGGGTGAATTTTATGTTTGTGCTCATTGAAGAATGAATTACTTTTTCTTCTCGCCTGTATTTCCCATATTTCAACAATATGCATTCTAAATGAATGACTAATTTATTTATTATTTTTAAAGTTTTATCTCACCTTTATTATTTTATAAGTAACTCAAGGTGACAAAAATACATAATATTCCTTCTTATTTTCAACAACTGCTCTGTGAGGTGGGTTGGGCTGAGAGAAAGTGACTGCCCCAAAGTCACTCAGCTGGCTTTCATGTCTAATGCAGGACTAGAATTCCCAGTCTCCTGGTTTCTAGGTCAGCACTTTAGTTATTACAGTAGACTGCTAATGTTAATATTAATAATATAAAGTTTTAACCTAATATTGCTGTTCGAATAAAACTCAAGGTTTTGAAAGATCTGATATTCCAATTTCCCTTTCCAGTTTATGTTTTTAATCTGTTCTGTCATTTTTATTTTTATTTTTTTCAAAGTAAAATAGTCTATCTGTAGCTGTATAACTGGCTTTAACCTGAGAGGCTGAACTTGTTTGTAGATGCTCTAGAATTTAAATGGTTCCACCCATCACCAATGCAGTGATCCAGTCCTCAGATTTCTCTTGTTCCTCCTATTGGTGGATACATCATTGGACTGTGAACTGAATATAATCTTGCAGTGACATATATTGCTTAATCTATTTGCACATTTCCTTATAATTTTGACAGGTAATAGCAGGATTTCTCACAGGCAATACCATTTTTATTCAGGAAGCCAGAGTATTAGAATTTATATTATTGTTATTCTTTCTTTTATTATTTTAAGGTGTACTAGTTTTAATGTTTGTCAGCTGCCTAGAATCATCTCTGATGAGTGGGCGACATATACATTTAATAAATAAATAAATAAAGATAAAAAATAAAAATATATTTTACACCACCTGCGGTGTGAAGAAAGTTCTAGAACAGGGGTATCAAACCAAAGCTTTCTTAATGCATGGGCCAGCT
Organism: Myanophis thanlyinensis; assembly: GCA_017656035.1. Classification (NCBI taxonomy): domain Eukaryota; kingdom Metazoa; phylum Chordata; class Lepidosauria; order Squamata; family Homalopsidae; genus Myanophis; species Myanophis thanlyinensis. Next base: position 13,406 of record JAEANM010010215.1, read on the forward strand.
GGGCACTTGCCCATGGGCCCCCCAAGCATAGGGGCCAATAAAATAAATATATGTTTAATTTTATCGAACATTTACATTTTTATTTCTGTGAGTACTTGTTGTAGGGGCCCCAGTATACTGTTTTGCCCGGGGATCATAATGCTGTTAAGACGGCCCTGTGTCAAACTCGATTTCATTGAGGGCCACATCAGGATTCTGTTTGACCTAGGAAGGGTGGAGTGGGCGTGGCCAGGGTGAACATGGCTCCTGAGCTCCGTTTTCAGCTGCGAAAGCCTCCTGCAACCCTTTGCCAGTGAAAAACAGAGTTCGGGAGGGCCCTGTACGATTCTCCTGAGCTCTGTTTTCACTGGCAAAGACACCACAGCCCAATCCATTATTTCCAGGGCGGCCCCACAGGCCAGATCTAAGCACCCAATGGTGAAATTCAGCTAGTACGCACCGGTTCTGCTGTACTAGTAGCAACGATGAAGCTTGGCCCCACTCACCCACTCCTGACGATGTTTGGGCCCTCCCACTTACCCTTGCTCTTTTCTTGCTTATATTCCCTTCCAGTTATTAGTTTTGTACTCATCAACCCAGGTGAGTACAAAGCTGCTCTGCATGCCCCCCCCCCAGCCTTCTCAATCAGCTGAGAAGCCTCCAGAATGGAAATTTTGTAGTTTAAAGTGCCGCATGGTAGCGTGGTTGGCACACACACATGTGTGCATTGAACTGGTAGTGAAGCCAGTTCAATAGCACCACTGTAAGCACGCCGTGGGCCAGATCTGGCCTCCAGGCCTTGAGTTTGACACCCCTGTTCTAGAATCAAATCAAAACACCTGATTGATTGGGTAGATGCACACATGTGTGCTTTATTACTGAACAAGGATTCTTTCGCCTTCTCTTTTCCTGGCCCTAACAGAATCTTTAAAGTAATACTATGCAGTGGTAACACAAAATAATCCAAAATAATCCAATTCATCATTCTGTTGTTGGGACATAAAAACTGAACATTATCAGCCTTAGAGAGAAGAAGACTATCACAGGCAGGAAAGCAATGGCAGTGACTTCTCTCTTTCTTGAGAGCTGTGGCAGAGTTTAATACGATGTTGCCATCATTCAGCACCTTTTTTTTTTGTAGCCTTGAAATAAGTTTCCCAAAGACCTGAAAGAGCAGATAACAAAGTAATGTTTGTGTTGTGACTGAAATACTAGTTGTTCAACTTCTGCTGTTAAGATCTCCTCCCTTTGGGGAACAATTGTTGTAATTAACTGAAAATTATTCAAGCTTGCGGTCAGCAGCCCTCATTGATTCCAAGTGGTAGTGAAGTATGATCATTAGCTTGATCTAGTGGTACGTGGTTTGCCTTCTCTGATCAAAAGCATTGTTGAACCCATCATAGTTGATAGGCAGCAATCAATTCCTCATTAGCTAGAACATGAAGCAGGCATGAGGGAAGTGAAGGACCATCAGCTTTAAGAACTATGATAATTCTAAAACCACAGAAAATGGTATAATTAAAGTTAAGAAGAATTACTGTCTCCTTCATGTTTTCATCGCTAAGGGAGCAGTTTCTCTCTATGCCACCTTTTCTTTCTGCATCCACATGATTCTCTTCTGTGAATCCCAGATTTCTTGCTTTTCTGTTTTCTTTGCCTTGCCACCATAAAAGAAAGCCAGTTTGGCATGGTGGTGAAGGTGTCAGCCTAGAAACATTGAAACTCTGAATTCTAGGTCTGCCTTAGGCATGAAAACTGGGGAGTTATTTAGTGCCAGATATTTCTCTGTCCAACCCACCTCACAGGGCTGTTGCCATGAAGAAAAGAGGTGGTAAGAGTATTTATTACCTGTGTTTGCCCTTTACCATATATAGTCAAAAAAAGACCCTTGGAAGATAAACAAGCTATACCAGAAAAGTGTGAGACTAATCTGAAGATAGATTTTAAAATGACAGATTACGAGAATGAGATGGAATGAAATTTTTTTAAAAAGGAAGATTTAAAAAAAAACAGGAATGACAACTATTATTCAACAATGAAGGTTTTACAGAGGCAACTATCTATGGTAAGAATGAGAGATGGAAATAAAAATGATCTATGCATAACAAAGAAATTTTGAACTTTCAAATAATGGCATATAAAAAATATGCCATTATATAAATGGCATATAAAAAGAAAAGAAAGTGATATTAAAATTACAAGAAGGTAATACTGTAATAACAGATAAATCAAATATGCAAAAAGTGCTTCATAGGTATTATATTATTTTATACAAAGGTAAAAATCTTACCACAGGAAAAGTGGATAAATATTTATATAAACAGAATTTACCAAAGATTATAGAGAATCAGATACAAATTTAGAACAGATCTATTACAATAAGATAATTGTGTGAAGCTGTCAAAAAGACTAAAATAGGAAAGACACCTGATCCAATGGGCTATTGGCTTTTTATTATTTATGTTGGGGTTTTTTGTAAATTTTTTATTAAATTTTCAACAACAAACAAACAAACAACTACACAAACAAAC
>JAEANM010010216.1:0-15915 GCA_017656035.1 Myanophis thanlyinensis
GGCCTAGAGGTTAATCCAACTGCCTACAATACAGGCGACCCAGGTTCAAATCCCATAAGGGTATGACCAGCTGATGAGAGCCAAAAACCTCGTAATAGATCTATACTGGCCTCCCTGAATTTTTAAAATACCAGCAGAAAAAACAATTTAACCAATATATATATACATATATACATGCACTGTATTGCATCTTTCATTTTGTCTTTCCAACTGCCATATTTCAAACATTTCAGAAGGCTGGACCATATATTTATATATTTGAGTTTTGAAAATCTGTGGTTTCTTTTATACTTTTAAGGCACTGTGTCAGGTTTCCAAGAAATAACCCAATGGAAAGAAGAATTCTGAGGGAGACAGATTCCTTGAAGAACAGTTTTATTGGGGATATCATATTGGCACAAGCTGGTGAAAACCAACTCTGAAAGTTCCTGTAGTTTTCACCTGATTAAAAGTGAAAGCTCTGCCTTCCCCCAAACAATCAGTTACATTTTCCAATCAAGGTGCTGGCCGGTTCCCTGGTTACTTCACCCCTCCTTCCTCTAGCCACCTATTGGAATGTCCTTGGTACTCACAAGAAACTATTTTGTTTTGGCTACAAAATCCCTTATCTATGTTATCCCACCCTATCCTTTCTTTGCATTGTGGCAACCCTGAAGCCTCCAAAATGGCCCTAGCCAGGTTCGCTTCAGAGTTGACAAATTGTATAAAATACCAAATAACGTTTAGCCCATGAAAAATAAGAAAAAGCTTTCTTCTTTTTCTCTCTTTCATACAAGACAATGAAGAATGATATTCCCCAGCAAGTATCAAAAATCTTTTAGGTTTGTGATTAAAACACTATCAAGCAACTGCTAATATTTAAATCAAACATACTACACAAAATCAACTTTCCAGTTTCTATATAATTTAGAAAAGAAAATGGAAAACTGGATAACATTTTTTTTTGTAACTATCGAACTCTTAATATTTGGAACACATTGTCAGGACATAATTCATCTAAAAAACTAGACAAAATGTCAAAATTATTTCATTTAATAAATAATTTACATTCTGGGATGGTAAATTGTCAAAGCTTATAAGGCAAACCAACTAAAAAATTTAATTTCTTATCACCCAAACAATACAAAATTTAAAATTGTTTCTAGAAATCCAGCTTCATTAAAATCAAAATTCTTTCCTTCTGCATTCTGAAAATTAGTTGGGACTTATGTATACATTTAGTTCATTCTTGTCTCATTAGTCAGGTCTCTGAGATGGGTGGCGATACCAGTTGAAATAATTAAGTAAATAATCACAACCCATTTAATCAGCAATCAAATTTAGAAAGATAAGCAAACAGGATGGGACTGGGCAGAAGGAATGGGATAAAGGAATGGATGACTGCAATCATGATAAAATTGATCACCACCACAAAATCTTATCTCAAATATCACAAATGATTTTCCTTCTCCCATTAATAGAGTAAATTTCACACAGGACTTTTCAGAGAACAAAGTACTCAATTTACCTGTGTTATGATAATATTACAAAACTCAGCTCTCCTTTTCAAAAGAAAATCCTGGTTCAGAAAAGGAGAAGTATGTGATGTGATAACATTTAAGGATGACTTATGCTTGTCATAGCAACTTGTAATAAGGTGAAGATTTTTATAATGTGTGGATGACATAACCACAAAAATGGATTAATGAATTCAGAACATTTCCCAACACTTTCCTTTGCATTTTTAATTTATTTATTATTTGCATTTCTAACTTCTTTTCTAATGACAGTGACATTTTTTGCTTTAGCTGGGCTTTAATAGTAGGAATACAAAGGGGGTTTTGGTTTGAGTTTTACTTGATCATTATGACTGGCTCTCAACTCTTATGGTAGAGTGAGTTAGAATGTATTTAATAATAGAATGAATAACAAATAATGAATTGCCACCCTTTTTCATTATTTATCTAAATATTTGACACCACATCAGAAAAGATTGAAAATAATTTCTTGCAGGAAATCCTGTGCTTTATTGTTTTTATTTATAAAGAAGATATATAAATATTCCTTTGAATCCATGAGTTCTATGATACAGGATAGAGTTTCATTAAAACTGCAATCATCTGATACACTTTCCAGGACAACTTCCCAAGCTTTTTGGGGCATTGGCACATTCAGAAGTTTGCAGGCAGATGATAGGTTCTCACAAATGGTTACCATGGTAAACATGGCCAATCACAAAATATCAACACAACATAAGGCAAGCAAAGCATTGGACTGCACTTCCTTCACCATATAAAAATGTTTCTAAAATAGCTTTTGGATCCCAGTGGCATTGCTGGAAAGTTAGGTTGGGGTAGGGGGAGGATGTTTTAATTACAACATTCTACCTTTCCTTTTATTTATTTTTTAATTAAAATAATCTGAAAAAATGTTTTAAAGGTTTGTATATTAAACTAATTCACAGATGAAAAGTTAGCAATTGGTTAACGAGCTTTTAGCATTCCCCTCCCATGCATATAAGAAAAAAAAACCAGAAAAAGAGAATTTGTGGCTTAAAACTGATCTCACAAATTATTTATTTCTATAAGAACTCAATCAGCTATCAAGTGATCAAGGACAAAATATCAGACCTGGGCTACAAAAACAATGACTAGATGTCAGAAAGTCCAAGATCTGCAGTTTTAGTCAAAGTTGTGTAATGATCAGAAATTGAAAGTGAAGCATTCTGAGAAGTTGCTATTTATAACATGGCTGCTGTTGACTTTAAAAGCAGCTGTGGTATATCTTGTTCTAAAAAGATGGCTATAATTCTTCTTCGCTACATGTATATGGAGTATGAGTCCTATAACTTCAAAATATATCAAAATGCAATCATGTCATCTGAAAGCCATTATGATATTAAGTCCTAACCTATGATGAATTTTCTGTGCTTCTGCAGGCTACTTGTCCTCAACAATGGCACAACAATAACTTCAAACCATCCAGAGTCTCTGATGAGGAAATGGCAAAATGAAGTTGTCCCTGAAAATAGACGATTGACATTATGGCTGAAATCAGCAGCCAAACACAGTATTAAGACCCATGAAATGACTCAGGAAGAAGGATTATAAGACACTCTCTGGACAGCTGCTCCTTATGAGTAAACTGTAGGAGTAAAATTTTTGCAGTCTGTTAAAGAGTTGAGCAGCTGGAAATCAAGGAATTACAGGTAGTTTTTGACTTGTGACCACAATTGAGCCCCAAATTTCTGTTCTTAAGAGAGACATTTGTTAAGTGAGTTTTGCCACATTTTACAACCTTTCTTGCCATAGTTGTTAAAATGAATCACTGCAGTTGATAAGTTACTAACCTGTTAGTAAGTTTGGCTTCCCCATTGATTTTGCTTGTCAAAAGGTCTCAAAAGATTATCGCATGACCTGGGACATAGCAACAGTCATAAGTATGAAGCAATTGCCAATTATCTGAATTTTGATCACATGATTATAGGGTGTCACAAAGATTGTAAGTGTGAAAAATGGTCCTAAGTTCCTTTTTTCGGTGCTGTTGTAACTTTGAACAGTCACTAAATGAGCAGTTATAAATCAAGGATTACCTGTACATCTAAGTTCATAGCCATAACCTTTCAGGACTCAATGTCTGTGGACATTCTCAGTCATCCAGTTCATACTTGTCTCAAAGGTACTTTTTCAAAAGGCAATGGTTTTTTTTTTCTTGAAGTTGTTTCATTTTTCATCCGAAATTTTTCAACAGTTCTGACAGGATGGTGAGGCTATGGAGGGATTATTTCTGACAGAATGGGAGAGGGAGTTGGAAGGATCATATTTCTTTGCAATCATCTGGTCATTACCATCACATGGCCATCACAAAAGAGATGGTGTTAGACTTCTGTAAGAAGAGAAAGGAACCCATCGAAGTGGGCTGTGTGGAGACAGTTTCCTCCTTTAAATTCCTGGAAGTCTACCTCAGTGAAGATGTCACCTGGAAAATCTACCAGAACCCAGGTGGCCAGAAAGACCCAACAGAGACTCCATTTTCTTAGGGTCTTGAAAAAAGTGGAACAACTGATGGCCTCTTTTTATCAGTCCACAACAGAAAGTGTCCTCACTCATTGCATTACAGTGTGGTATGCCGGCTTGACAGCCGCGGATAAAAAGATATTATAGAGGGTGGTGAGTACAGCACAAAACATTATGGGCTGTCCCCTGATACCACTACACGACATCGCTACGACTAGCTGCCTTAGAAGAGTGAGGGAAATCCGCAGCGACAACTCACATGCTGGTCACCTCTTCTTTAGTCTCCTGCCATCAGGAAAGAGATCTAGAAGCATAAGCAGCCACACAGTTTTTATCTATGGGTTGTCAGACTTTTGAATAGAAAATAACTTTACAACAATAGTATGATTGACTTGCAGGGCTGGCGTGATATGCAATGAATTCCCAATGTGCAAAAGAATTATGTGTTTGTTAGTAGGATTCACTGGGTCAGGGATTTTTTGTTTTTCACTGTGAGTTGTATTGGGTTGGGTGGTTGCACAGAGGGAGGCTCAGCCAATCTCATTGTATACATGTTGTACTCTGACAATAAAGGTTTGAATAATGGATAATCATTAGCCCTCTTCATAAGAGTTTTTGAGGGCACTTGCAGGTTTATCTCTGCCCTAGGAGTCAGCTGAATCAAAATGCAAATGGGGGTGGAATCTTCTTGGAACTCTTGAAACTCTATAACTGCTGTGTTGTAGACTGGAGATAGGTGGTAACTTATCCCTCCACCTCTGTTCAGTGTTAATATAAATTGCCTCTTTTACCCCTCTTTCAAACCAATGGTCCTCTCTATCCAGAAGTTCAGCCAATCCTCCATTCTTAATCACTTTGGAATTAATTTTTAATTGCTTTTTAACACTGAGAACTTCCAGAACAATAAATTGTTATGGATTTCACTGGCTATGTTGCCTTCAATCCATTAGAAAATAAATTTTAAGTATATTTCAGGATTTATTTATGTATTTATTGGAATTAACAGCAAGGGGAGTGACTACAGTCTTGATTTTTAAAAGTTATAAATGGACTAAGGGTCCATATGAATTTAATAAAATATGTAAATTTATTATAAGTCTCCCTGGCATGGGATACTATTCTCAATAAATAGTCTATTTGCATAAATATATCTCCACACTACATCAAGCAATGATTGGAGAGGTTTTAATTGAGAGAGACTTAATTATGAATAATGTTTTCATTTTCTGTTTAAAATGATCAGGGGGGTAATATTTCAGTATAGTTGGCTTGTAAACTAGAATCTGATCTGAGGATATTTTCTTTAAGGAGGAATAAGAACACAATTCACTATTTTCATAACAGTAGCTTGGAGCTTCTATCATATCATCTTCAAAATAAACATGGAGAAGCTACTGAATGCCAACAGCAGAATCTCAACATTCTTAAATTCTTAAATTTATACATATTTTACATTCAAGTCTCTATGTACACTTAGTAAAGTAATGGTAAAGATTTCCCTGTCTAGTCGTGTCTGACTCTAGGGTGTGGTGCTCATTTCTGTTTCTTGTCTGAGACAGCTAGAAGTTGTCCAAAGACATTTTCCATGGTCATATGGCCAGCATGACTATGTGCCAAACCTCATGGAATGTTGTTACCTTCCCACTGAAGTAGTACTTATTAATATACATGCACTTGCATGCTTTCAAACTACTAGGTGGCCAGGATCTGGGGCCAGTATGGGAGCTCACCACATGGCACAGAGCCTGGGCCTTGAACCTGAACTCTCAGCTCAGTGTCTTTAATCACTGAGCCATTGGACACTTAGTACTAACTTCTAATTTCTAAGTATACTAACTTCTAAGCAGTGGTGTGATTCAAATAATTTAACAACTGGTTCTCTGCCCTAATGATCAGCTGAACCAGCTGTTTTCCGAACTGCTTAGAAAGTTAACAACCAGTTCTAGTGAATAGATGTGAACTGGTTGAATCCCACCTCTGCTTCTAAGTATAAAAGGCTTCAAAAATTGTAACTTTCCCAAAACATAAAATGGAGAACACAACATCATTACTTGCTAATGCCCTTGAAATTTGCACAGGTAGTCCTCGACTCATGATCACAGCTGTGCCCTAAATTTCTGTGGTTGAGATATTTGGTAGTTTTTCCCCCATCGTACAATCTTTCTTGCAACAGCTTTTAAGTTAGTAACCTGGTTGTTAAGTGAATCTGGCTTCCCCAGTGACTTTTCTTGTCAGAAGTTTACAAAAGGTGATCACATGACCTTGGGACACAGCAACAGTCATAAGTATGAACCAGTTGCTAAGCGTCTGAATTTAGATCACAGGATCACAGGGCTGCTGCAAAGATCATAACCATGAAAAACAGTCATATGTTCATTTTTTCTGTGCCATTCTAACTTTCAACAACACAAAATGAACTATTGTAAGTCAAGGACAACCTATAATTAGTGAACATGAAGTATGAATTAAATCAGTAGATTTTGTGATGAATCTATTAAAAACTAAATATAAATAACTGTCTAAACCCCAAACTATAATGTAGATTCACTATCTTAAGATGATACACATTATCAGCTTAATGTACAGTATATTTGCATAGTTTCTTCACATGAACTAAATTCAATACTTTTAAGTAGGTCGCTGATGACTGAGGAAACCCTTGCTTTTCCATATGAAGCTTAAGCTTTACATATGGGTGTATGTTTTCCCTAAAGTAGAATATTTCTTCATTAAATAAATACTAAATTAATTGGGAATATAATTTATTCTTTTAAAAAAACTAAACACAAAGAAAAAAATGGGCATCAGTCTTTTATCTCTGATAAATAAAGGCAACCTGAAAGGTTCATATGAGCCAGGCACCATTAATGTTCACTAACATGCAGCTTGTGGTAGGGATATAAATCTTTGTTTCTCTGAAGAAAATCCATGTTCTTGGTTTATCATTATTTTAATTCTTCACATTAATGGGCTATTGATCTGATATATATGAATGAGATCAAGGATTTAAGATCTTCTAAATCAAGTATTGACTAAGACACCCAATTATACATTGAGGCTGTTTCTGTCATAAGCAGTTGAGAGTCCAAAATAAAAATATGTATGTTCAGTCTTGTGTTATATCTTTGTGGGGCAGGTTATATACTAAGAACCTATCCAAGCTCAGTGAACTTGACAACAGCAAATATAAATCCACCACACTGTGGGCTACTTCAATTCATATAGCTTGAAGGGTTGGGGTGGGAAAAATAAAGATGACAATTCTTAATTCATCCTGATAACCTTTATGTAGCCTTTGTGCCTTCGAGTCATTGTTGATTCTTGACAATTCCCTGGATTAGTCCCTGCAGTGATCTTGACAATATTTTTGAGAAGTGGTTTGCTATTGCCATCTTCCTGGATCTGAGAGAAAGTGATTTCTCCAAGGTCATCAGCTAGCAGAAGTTTCACTATCTCCCAGTCTCCCAGTTTCTAGCCTGGTACTTTAACCACTACACCAAACTGGCTTAATAACCTTTGGGTGCACCTACATTTATAATAAATGTACTAATTGTAGATTAAGGAATCTATATAGTATGAAGAGTTGGGGGGGTACTTCTTTTATATTGGTAGTGGTATAACACTTTATAAATAGTAGTGGAATAATGCAAAACAATAATGACCTGGTACAGTAAGTGAAGCTACAATTGTTAATTCCTTGGTGCTCTCTGTATTTTACTTGTAGATGTTTCATCACCAACTAGTTAACATCATCAGGGCTAGTGAATGTGGGGTTTGTTCCCTGTTTATATATAATCCTGTGGAGTCCCTGTGAGATGGGGCGGTATATAAATGTGATTAAATAAATAAATAAATAAATAAATAAATATAGTAGCTTGTCTTGCCAGTATTATTGGGGATATGATGCACAGATTCAAAGTAGGGAATTTCTGGAAGCTTGGCATTCAGACAAATCAATCATCAATAGACAACTAGAGATAAACTACATGAGGATACCATTCAAAAAAGACAATACACTATGAAAAAGACAAAAAGACCAGAGCACATTCTGTTCAGCAGCCTGCACCAGATAAGCAGGAAATAATACCAAACAATTACTGTAAGTAGAAAACAATACCTAATCAAGGAATTAGTAAGAAGAAACTACACCCTAGCAACTCTGGGAGGGCAAGGTACTGAACATAAACAGGGAGCATTCACTGACATTGTTGATGTTTCTTAGCTGGGTAATAAAATGTTGCAAGCAAACAATAAAGTTCAGAGAACACTAAAGACTCAACAATTCAACTCTGAAATAGATGATAGATATAAATAGCAGAGAGGGGGTAGGGAGGGAGGGAGAGGGAGGGAGAGCGAGAGAGACGTACAAGTATATGATTCTTTAACCAACTTAATATGATTTAAGGTGTCATCAACTAGCTTCTGGAAAATAATGTAAAAAATCCTAGAAACTATTCAAATGCATACATACACATAACCAAGGAATACATTTTATTGAACTTAAATTCACAAATTAAGCTTGCTTGGAAATTAAGCAAGTTTATTTTTTAAAAAAAGTTTACACACTGAGAAAATGAACCAAGAAATTGTATTCAAAGGAAAACATGAAGAAACCTATGGCCGCAATGCTTGTATACATCTGATCCTTCCTGAACTATTTCATACAGAAGCAGCCAACAAAGCTATGTTAGCAATTAAGGCATACGCAGATATCTGCAGATATTAAAAAGCATAGCTAAATAAGCAATCAAAAAGTGATTAAATTGCTGACAGATAACAGCATTTTAAGTGAAAAACAAATTTGAAATAAAAGCTGTTCTTATCTCCATCTTTCTTTGGCCTCTATTTCATTTGTTTATGTTTTATCAAACATCTTTTAAATTTATGATTGTATGCAATGATTGTATAATAGAAGTATGTGAGTACATCGGTTTTCCATAACCTGATGCCCCATAGATGTGTCAGTCCATAATATCCATAATCCCAGCAAACACCACTGATAGTCTGTATATAGGAGCCCTGATGGTGCAGGTGGAGGCTAACTCTGCCCATAGCCTGAGGTTTGATCATGACTGGCTCAACATTGACTCAGCTTTCCATCCTTTGGAGATCAGTAAAACAAGGACCCAGATTGTTGGAGAAATAAGCTGACTGTGTAAATTGCTTAGAGACTGCTATAAAGCACTATAGGATGGTATATAAGTCTAAGTGCTATTGCTACTGCTATATCAAGGGCAGTAAACAAAATTTCTTAACAACCACTTTCATCTCTTTAAAGCAACTGTCTACAAATTCTAATGAATTTTTTGCTAGCTCAAATAGCAGCTTGTTCAACATGTGCCATTATTATACTTCATCCCTGACCTGAAAAGAAATAATCAGGCCATTAAAAACACTAACTGAATCCAAAGGATATGATTAAGTGGTAATTTCAAATGTTCTCTAGAGAATGCTGCACAATAGTTTGTCTTCAGCTCTTTTCTATTCAGATATAACCTAGTACAGGGGTGTCAAACTGCTGGCCCATGGGCCAGATGCGTCATGCACACTCCAGCTCCATGAAGGGAAAAAACGTTATGAAACATCAAGTGATGACGTGATGCTGAAAGTTTGACACCCGTGACCTACTACAACACAACTCCACTCAGCATTTCTAAGCACAATCAGGGTTTTAGATCCCCATCTCTTGGTCCAACAGTTACAGGAAAAAGATAGAAGTCAGAATTCAGATAAGAATTTACAACCCGATTTCAGGTTTTGTACAGTTCTTTCTAGTGGATTAGCTGAGTGAGTAATGATACAGAGTTCCTGAAGCGGAATTGAAATTGTGAGGGGGAAAAAATGGAGCTTGTTGAAAAAGAACACATGATACTTAGCAGTAGGAACAATTTATAAAGACAAAGTTTCTCTTTTGTAACTAGACTAGTAGTCACTGGCTGGGTTGCCTTAGAAGTCTGGTTGTTGCAAATCCTACATATGAAACAAAGATTACATAAATAGATTCATGGGGATACTTCTTAGTTATCTTTTATTCTGATGGCTGAGTGGCTGATCCAATGAATTTGGATCATTGCTAATTCGAATGCTAATTTATCACTTTGAATGAGTGATCCGGTTCTAATTTATTCAAATGCCAGCTGAAAAGCTTTCTGGTCCACTAGTGATTCCTGGTTTAGGGTAATGTCTTGTGCTGAAGAAAATCCCTTGGCATAATACAATAGCTGCAGCATGGCACAAATCCCACTGGTCTTATATCTCTTATATGCATACGTACATAATAGCAGACAGGGGCAGAAAGATGACAAAATTGTTTACCAAAGAGGAACACCACAATCACCCAGTTTTTATTTCATTGTTTACTAATTTCCAATTAGTAACACATGTAAAGCAGGCTCCTGCCTAAAGCTTTGCATTCTCTAAGGTTTTCTCAGGAGGCTGAGAGCAGGGAGGGGAAATGGGGGGGGGGGGCGAAGAGAGAGAATGGGGTCGAGTGATGTTCTTCTTGCTCCTATTTCCCAATTCAATTAAATTACCTTGACTCCCTGCACAAAAGCTAATGCAATGTCAGGAGCTAACTGTGATCAAGAATGACACAAACTGCAGTGGCGTCACTAGGCCATAAATACGCTGGCAATGAATTAGGAGAAGTTGAACATTTATTCCCTTCAGCACACAGGCAATGTCTGGGAAACAGCAAGTTCTTAAAGTGCAACTGTTAGGAAAATGAGGCTTTTGAAGGAGACAGAGAATTGTGGCTTAGAGGCTTCCTTTTACAGCAGCATGAAAGGCCAGCAGGCCCTGTGGCTGGGGAAGGAAGGTGAAAAGGGGATTAATGAGGAAATGTCAAGGCCGACCCTGCCATTAGACAGACTGAGGCAACTGCCTCAGGCTGTTGACTTTGGGTGTCATGAAAAGGCAGCAAATCGTTGCTTATGAATTTATTATAGTTAAAGTAGGCCAACTTCAGTGGCAATTTACTTAAGCCTTGCTACTTGACCAATCCAATCAACTGAACTTTTTCTTCTGGAAGGTGAGAAGAGGTGCTTATGAGAATTTATGCCTCAGGTACCAAAATACATTAGCTGGGTGTCTGTCCTATGTACTAATGTGGGCAGAGAAGGACAGGGCAAGAATAATGCCATTTACAGGTCTGCTTCTTTCAGTAAATTGTCCTCAGATGGCCCCTGGGAAAACATATGAAATTGTAATGGATGATGCAATTGATTGGCAGTCTGTTACTTGCTTTAATTTTTTTCTGGAAAGAAATTATTTTTGTAGAAAAGAGTAGTATAAATTTAAACAAACAAACAAACAAACAAACAAATAAAACATTGAAGATTTATTTTCAAATGTTCCATCTTTCATCTGTGCAAATAGGAGAATAAAGCTTGGAGAGTGAAGTTTGAGCTGATCAATCTTTTTGGTCAGTTTGGACAAATAATATTATAAAACAGAAGCCGAGGGCTTATGCCCACACAAAGGGACAGATGCAGTGAGGTACTTCAGGATTTGTCCTGGGCCCAGTACTCTTGAACATCTTCATAAATGACAAAGAGGAGGGAATAGAAGATGTGCAGTTGTCACACACAGGAAGAGGGGGTTGCTAACACCTCAAAAAACAAGCTAAAGATTCAAAACATTCATGATAGAGTTGAATATTAGGGACTACCAAGTGTGGCTAAGAAATATAAGTACCAAAGTTAGGCAGGAAAAAACAGGTGCATGGTACCTGTAAGACCACAGATTAACAATGAGCCCGGTACGTGTCATAATCTGCAAAAGACTGGTGATTTACAATAGTGTCAAGATCATAGAAAGCAATAGTTCTTCTGTATGCTGCACTGATCAGACCATTTTTGTAATACTGTGTCCAGTTCTAGTTACCACAATGAAAAATGACCCAGAGAAATCGGAAAGTTGCAAAAGAGAACAACTCTATAAGGGAGATGCGTGGTTTCTAAATTTGACAAACAAACAAGAATGGTATGGGTCTCAATGGCTAAATTCTATGAAAAGCTGTTAAAAGGCTTGGTATATTTAGCCTAAAAAAGATAAGACTAAAGAGAGGCATGATAGCAGTCTTCCAGTACATAAAATAATGCCACAGGACAGAGAGAGTTAATTTATTCTCCACAGCACCTGAGGGTAAGATTAAAAACCAATGAGTGTAAGTTAGAGTGTAAGAGAACGATTCAAAGTTGAAATGAGGAGGATTTTTTAAGAATGTAATTGTCTATCTCCTGAAATCATGAGTGCTCCATCACTGGAGGTTTTCAAGAAATGATTGGAATCTATTTCTGCTGTGGGCCAAGAAATCCTGGATACCATCTCATGATAATTCCATGAAATAGAGAAGCTGACATCAAAGCACTTTCTCTTACAACCAATCCAACAGCTTCTGTAGATTGATACAAGTTTCCAAGATACAATGAGGATGTGGATCGTGATACATCCTGAATAACTTTTTAAGTTATTTAAGTTAACTTTTACTGCAAAGTTGGGGAAATCAACATATGGAGATTTTGGTTCCATTCTGTCAATTATTTAGAAATATTTAGGCAACTCTATCATATTTAAGATCATGGTGAAGTCCTGGCTAAGACTGATACCAGAAAGAAGAATACTTTCCCATCCTCTGATTTTTATCAGGCCTTTGTCACAAGATGAAAAGGGTATATAGATTCTCTGGAGTAAACTTAATGGAGCCAATGCAAATATGGAAGTCATAGAACATTGTACTGAGGTAACTTGAATGATCCTGGTACAACCAACCAGCAATATGATTAAGAACCGATGTCTATGAGGAAGGTAAAAAGATGGCCTAGAAACTAGAATATCAACCCAGGCCAGGGTACTTTTAAAGTAAGAGGAAACCTGACAGAAATAACCAGAGGATGTTCCACAGCAAGCTCTATATAACCCCATTACCAAGGAGAAGCATTCCAACATAAGACAATTAACATTCAAATACAATACATACATCAGGTCTCAAAAACCCTCCAGAAAAGTTGTTGTCCATTTCTTCCAGATGCAGAGATTAGAGATAGACAAACCTCCAATGGGAAGCCATTCTAGAGGACTGACCCCATTGTAAAAAAAAACCTTCTGGATTTTGGCCTCCTTGACCTCCCAGAAATTGGGACAACCAACTGCTTTCCCTGGCTTGACTGAAGTAGTTGGGTTATCTCTAGTAGTGAGATGTAGTCTCCAACTAACTTCACACTAGCCCATAAAGAGGTATCAGCTCCATTGCACTTACTATTTTGACATTTTTCTTAGCATTCAATTGGAATCTGCCTTCTTCTAACTTAAATTCATTATTTCATGTCCTGCTCAACCTTCAAGTGTTACATTCTTTTAATGTTTTAAGACTGTTATTATATTATCATATCGCCTCTATCTTCTCAAAGCTAAATATTCCCAACTATTTCTGTTTCTTTTCATAAGACTTTTTCTTTTTCTTTGATCATGTTGCTGCCCTGCTCTGAACTTTTCACAATTTGTCTGAATCCTTTGTAAAGTGTGGTGCCCAGAGAAGCATTCATTTCAAAAGGTGGGATAAGGCCACATAATTATTTCCTATAATTTGGAAACTAGAATTCAGTGGAAAGTGTTTTGATATGAACAGATATAGAAATCAGATACATTTGTCAAAATTAATGGGTAACCCAGTGCAGGACCAGATTCTATAGCCTCCTGTTAATACAGCATTTATCCCTGGCAGAGATTAATGGTTCTTGGAATAGCACATCTCTTCGTGTTAAATGTTTCAGACAGTTCAACAATGTGCTCGATAAAACGAAAAAGCAAAAATACCCTGACCCCTTTTTTAAAAAGAATTGTGTTTTCCTGCATGATGGCGGCAAAAGTTTGCAATTTAAGCAGAGAGATTTAAGAAAAACTGCAGGGAAGTGTTTTTGCAAATTTAAAATGAGCATTTATAATTTAAGGGGGGAAAAGTAGTTTAAAAGATAGATCTAAACAAAGAAGATAACAGGATGGGTCATACATTCTCAATTACAGCCAATATAATTTACCGAAAGAAATTACAGAGAATCTGGTATAAGTTTTCACAAATGGTATCTATTGAGCTGCATTGACAAGCAATTTTTTATGTGTTGTTGAGCACGCTTGCTGGCATCTTTGGAGATAAGATGGTCTGTTATGTGGACCACAAGCAACAGAGAGGGATGCCTGGGCTCCTGTCTTTATAGACTGATGGTCTGAATAATGATTGGTTGTCAAGGTTCCGACCAATGCTCTAATGTAAGCAGAAGCCTCAAACCATTTAGCAAGAAAAATCCAGTTGTTTATTAGGAGCACCATATTAGCATGAACTAAGTGAAGCCAGATCTGACTTCACCCAGTACGTACCTTGCCTCTGACCCTGTTGCCCCTCCTCCCAAGGTGCATTAGCAGTCACATTCCCCAATGAAATAATTTCATGGATTGTAGAAATCACTCCCTCCAGCCATTGTGGTTCTCCATGGAGATGGTCTTGACTTCAGATGGCTAGAATGTGTTTTGTTTTGACTGGGGTGTGAATTCCTTGGTGCAGCTATGAGGCGCAACTTCCCATCCTTCTGCCTATATCAACTCAGGAGCAGGTCAGGAAAGCTTCACAAGTTGACACTGGTCTTAAACTGAGTGGATTTACAATTGGTGTAGGAACCAGCCCTCACCAACCCGTACCAATCAGAAAGCAGGCTACCTGGCCTCTGAAGGTGTCAGGAAATCTGAAAGTTTGAAGCCCAACGTTGTCCAATAGGGAGTCTTGTTGCCTTTTTAAAAGGCATAGAGAACTAAATCAAGACTGTAGACCAGATTAAATCCCTTCATTTCTCCCAGTGGGCCAGATGAAAGAAAGTAAAGTGTAGCCAAAGTAGAGTACACAGGTTTTGATCTTGTTGAATCAGAAGGATTAGACACATTCATTTAAAACACAGGCAAACTGCTTCATGTTTCTTTTCTGCAGGAATGTTATCACCTGCATTTGTCAATGTTATATGTAATCAAATCACAACTAAGCAACCAGAGACCTAAACAAATAGTTGGTAATGCCTTTTTGCAAAGGTATACACAAAATAAACTATATGTAATTTGATTGTGGATATACACGATTAAAGTTGAAGGAATCACTTGCTAATGGTCAAGTGCCTATTGACTTCCTCTATAATCATGTCCACCAGTTGTCAATTGTGCAGATTTTATAATATACAAGAATCAGACAATGGCTCAAAGTTATCAATCTGTGCTTTTTCCTGTACCCAAAATCAAGTATTGACAGTGACTTGAACAGTTTTCAGTGTAAAAACTTTATATTACATCAGACTTTTAAATATATTTTAAATTCATGTGGAATAGTTGAAGAAAGTTTGTCTGAACATTTGTTCACTAGCTGATTTGTGTATTTCATTAAATTTTGGAAAGTTATAATACAGTATAAAATATTATATATTCTATTATTATGTTGTTACACAAATACAATACAGCCTGGCATTATTTGTTTGTTTGCTGTTGTTTTTTAATTTCCATTGGCCACCCATCTCAGTTATGGCATGCATAATGCAATCATGCAAATGGGATATCAGAAAAGTTATTTTCTAAAAAAATCAGTGCATATATATTTTTGAAGTGCATTGTAATAAATTTAAAATGATAATGGGAGGGTGATTATATTCAATAATGATATATGTTGACACAGAATATTAATGTGCTACTACTAATGCCTAAAATTCCTAAATGTGGCCTTATGGTATCAAACTCATCTAAGATGTCAGATTCACCCTACACATCTGTTACAGAATAAACTGAAAAGGCATATTAAGAAAATAGTCTTCTATATTCTAAGAAGATCTACCATATGTTTCTTCTTCTTCTCTATCTTATTCATATTCCTATTTATGAAGATATATATATA
>JAEANM010010217.1:0-15914 GCA_017656035.1 Myanophis thanlyinensis
TGATCAAAATCAATGTCAAACTGGCCAAAACACTCAATTTCAGTGGGGGTTGCATATTTTTGAACACAACTGTAGCTCTCTTTTGCCTTTCATCTCAAGAAACTATCCAGGCAGAAATTAGTGACAACTGTGTGCCATAAACGGTATATTGGTTAATTGTTTTTTCTGCTGGTATTTTAAAAATTCAGGGAGGCCAGTATACTATATTGTATATATAGATGTATATCTATATTGGTCTCCCTGAATTTTTTAAATACCAGAAGAAAAAACAATTAACCAATATATATATAGTTTGTCCACAGTTAATGAATTAATCTTATGCTCTTTTTATGATGTATTTGTCATTTGTCTTTTCTTGAGCATAATTCTTGTAAACCGCCTTTGAAATATTTTATCCTGGAGATCCAAGTAGAATAAGGGTGTCAAACTCATGCCGGCATGTGATGTTTCACGTTTTTTCCCTTCGTGGAGTTGGGGTGGGAGCAGAGATCGGATTCAACCAGTTCGCACCTATTCGCTAGAACGGTTGTCAACTTTCTAAGCCGTTTGGAGAACTGCTGATTCAGCTGGTCATTAGGGCAGAGAACCAGTTGTTAAATTATTTGAATCCCACCACTGGGTGGGCGTGACCTGTATGTGATGCATCTGACCTGTGGGCCGCCAGCTTGACATCCCTGAAGTAGAAGTATAATACCAGTAAAAAAAATAGCCTACACTCTGAACTCTAACTGGCTGAGTCTGAAGACATGTTTTGAGCCATTTTGTTATCTTACTGCTTTAAAAACTGTTTTCTGCATAGAATTTTGTTTTGGAATAGTTGTAGAATTCAAAATATATTATTATTAAATTTCCATAAAAGCTACCTATTCATCTACCTATTCTCTCTCTGTCTCTATCTATTGTAAGCATCTAACAAAGGAAGTAGTTCTGAAGAAAGCAGGTCAATTAGTATATGAATTGTAACTTTAAAAAAAACACCACCTATACAAGTTTTCTTTTATTGAGTACCAGTAATTTTCTGACTTTCACTGGTCACCTTCGGTGGGTTGAACTATATTTAACCTGTAATTCTTGGAGTTACTTCGAAGTGGTTGGAAATAGCTTTGAGTTGCTTGGAAAGAGATGAGGGCTATTCATTTCTTTCCTTCCCAGCTGTCTATACCTGCTGGTCACTCAACTGCAGTTTCCCCCTACCCAAAACAAACATATTGAAATATAATCCTTTCAGCTTAGAATGAAAGTGCTAATAACAAAGAGCTTCTTTATTCTCTGATTGCTTGAGTATTGTGGTTGTTTTTAATTTCTTTTCTTTTGGTGGTGTTTTTTAACTTATTGTATTGTTGAACGTGATGGTGATGTCAAAGCTTGTGTGGTCTTCCAGTACATATTTCCATTGATCAAAAGCCTCCCTCAAATTGGTCTTTCTCTTCTGTTTGCCTGATAGCTCTCTTTAAAATCACCCGTGTCTGCAGGATGCATCTGCACCCATCCTGCCCCCTTCTCCATGTCAACCAGATGTCACTGCCATCTTGACATCTGTAATAGGTTGCTTGTTTTAATTTAATCAAGATTTAATTGAAGCATAGGAGCCAGGAAATGCAGACATCAGGCAGAGAATCAGTCGCAAATGGTAGGGCATTCTAAATATCCACTTACTATACCACAATTCAATATCAGAAATCTACATTTTCCCCCCAGGATAACTTTACAGGAATCCTTTTCTCCTTTTAAAAAAACAACAACCCCAAAACATATTCTCATTTAGGAAATCGAATAAGACTTGATGGAGAAAGTTACTATGTATACACACTCACACACAAACAAATGCTAACTACATACTATATTTGAATCCTTCTATTCAAGTTAAATGCTTGTGGTTTCAGATAGGGAAGACAAGAATTGTAACAGTAAGGAATTCTTCTGGGAAACAGAGCAGTGCTAATTCAACCCACTATAAAGGCAACGAAAATGGAATGGGGATGATAATGTTTTACTTGAATGGATTAAAGTACTAATTGAAATTTTCTTTCTTTCTTTCTTTCGTTTCTCTTTCCTTCCTTCCTTCTTTCTTTTCTTTCTTTCTTTTCCACCCATCTCACTGATACAACAACTGATAGTAGAAAGAGACAAAAATATTTCAGGGACACAAATGCTCTTTGGAGGCCTGCAGTCAGGATGAGGAGACGACTGAGGTCAGCTTGATCCCACCTCCCAACCCTGTGCTCTTCATCTCTGCCTATGAATATGCCAGATTAATGGGGAAACAAACTTGGCTATGTTAAGAGAGATCAATACTTCTGTACTTGTACCAGGGGACCCAAGACGTAATTTAAATGCTTTGAAAGCAGATTTTTCCAGAATAAAAGACATTTGTTAGCATGCCAAGCTGTCTAAAAGGGCTGATAAATCGACTTGTGATTTTTAGTGAGTGGACAACCGTCCTGGTTATTCATTCAAAATATATTTAAAGTGGGTTATTGTTCTTGAAGATATAAAGTAGTAGTATAGGAACGACTAGTGTCCTGAACTGGGCTTATAAGTAAATTCCTGGTTAATGATATTCTTTTGGAATTCGTTTGATAATTAGTTTCCAACTAGTGTGGTCGGGCCACAGCAAGACAAGGATATGGGTCACTATCTTGCTTAAATTAGCTAATATTTTGTCCCAATATTTGATCCCACAAACCTTCATGGACAAGGGGTACAATAGCAATATATCCCAGTTTGCTCTTAAGTTTGGAGATGCCAACAGACAAGGTACAGCTCAGGCAGAGAATTGTGGATAAGAACAAATATAGGCGAACCCTAATTCAATTAGATAACCAGCTGAATAACTGAGCTACACATGACTCGCCTGTTGTACCTAAATAGCAGGGGATGTGGTGGCTTAGTGGCTAAGACACAGAGCATGTTGATAAGAAAGGTCGGCAGTTTGGCAGTTCGAATCCCTAGTGTCATGTAACGGGGTGAGCTCCCGTTACTTGTCCCAGATTCTGCCAACCTAGCAGTTTGAAAGCATGTAAAAATGAAAGTAGAAATATAGGGAGTACCTTGGTGGGAAGGTAACAGTGCTCCGTCCGCCTTTGGCATTTAGTCATGCCGGCCACATGACCATGGAATTGTCATCAGACAGCACTGGCTCTTCGACTTAGGAACAGAGATGAGCACCACCCCCTACAGTCGGGAATGACTAGCATGTATGTGCGAGGGAACCTTAACCTTTAATTCCAAATTTAATCTTTAAATTTTAATCTGCATCAGCATTATATAATTATTTTAAGTGGTTTTTAGATTGTCTATTTGTGTTTTTATCTGCTGTGCACCGCCCCGAGTCCCTTGGGAGAGGGGGCGGTATATAAATTTTGATAAATAAAAATAAATAATCCAGTGGTGGCAAACCTACGGAACACGTGCCGGAAATTGCATGCCAAACCGTCCTGCGAGCATTCTGGCATGGCAAATCATCCCGTGTGCACCACGCAGCCCCACTGGCTCCGCAGCCCAGTTCTCTTGTTTCATTGCACATAGCCCCCGCAACCTGTTCTTGTGCTCCATCTCGCGCTAGCCAGCTGGCTTTTGCCATGCAGGAGTGCCGAAACCCGGAAGCGTAGCGTCCCAGCGCACATGCGTGCTCCAAGAGCCAAACATCTGGTGTCCAATATGCACATGCACACCGGCCAGCTAGCTGTTCGTTGTGCGCATATGCACACCATGCTGGGACACTGTGCTTCTGGGTTTTGGCGCTCCCACATGGCAAAAGCCAGCTGGTTAGTGCGCAATGGAGAGCAAGAACTGGCTGTGTGGGCTGTGTGCGAGGAGCGCAAGAATGGGCTGCAGAGCCAGCGGGGCTGCGCATGGCTCACGAGACGGTTTGGCATATCCTTCTGGCACTAAGGACAGCACTTGATGATGCAAAAGGTTTGCCCCCACTGGTCTAGTCGAATGAAGAGAAGAACCAGGGGTGACATGATTCCAATATTTGAGGGGCTGCCACAAAGAAAAGGGAAGTCAACCTATTTACTAAAGCAACGGAAGGCAGGATAAGAAACAATAAATAAGTGGTATTTCGCTCAATAGTAATAACTGTGAGAGGGATCTTGGAGACCTGGTGGACAATCATTTAAATATGAGCCAGCAGTATGCTAAAGCCAGCAGTATGCTAAAGCTGCCAAAAAAGCCAACATAGTTCTATGCTGCATTAACAAAAGGATAGAATCAATATCACGTGAAGTATTGATACCACTTTATAATGCCTTGGTAAGGCCACCCTTGGAATATTGCATCCAGTTTTGGTCACCACGATGTAAAAAAGATGCTGAGACTCTAGAAAGAGTGCAGAGAAGAGCAGCAAAGATGATTAGGGGATGGAGACTAAAACATATAAAAAGTGATTGCTGGAATTGGGCATGTCTAGTTTAATGAAAAGAAAGACCAAAGAAAAAAAGACATGATAGTTGTGTTCTAATATCTCAGGGGTTGCCACAAATAAGAGGAAGTCAAGCTATTCTCCAATATATATTTTAGGAAAAAAAAAGATGAAGATCAACATTTATGGCTACCTGGCATAGTACCAGTCAAAATAGGAGGAAATGTTAGCAGAAGACACAAAGCAATAAAGTGAATTCTTTAGTGCTGGCCAAGCAATTACAGAAGTTAAATGTGGAAAAAATAATCCAATAGGTTCTTTGTAATGGTATTAAAGGCACATCATTGTGTCAAGTAAAACAAACAAAAGATTAAAACATAGTGGTTGACTAAAACAAAGTGAAAGGATATTAGCTTGTAATTTGCCATCTAAAGGCAAATGTTTGAATTAAAGATGTGTGTTTTGACATCTCAATGGGCTTAACTTCCAAGTTCTTTATTAACGCACAACCACTCAAACTCCATCTGATGCATCACACCTTCAAATTAACGTTTCCCTTACTAAGAGAAGTATGGTTCTGTTAACATTAGGCTGAGGTGATTAAGGTTTCCAGAAATCAAAATTTTTCTTTTGAAATTTCTTTTCCCAAGCATTATAAAGTCGACAAGAATGGATTCAATTGCCCTAACACTGAAAACTGAGTATTTTGGGCTTTGGAAAGACTGGGCATGCATAGCCTTCCATTCTCACTGCTATGCAGCCACATGTGTCTAGGCAACCCAATGTTCTTGGTATTTGGTAACTATATAAATATTGGCATAATACGTTTCGGGTGCTATGCACTTGTAGAAGGCAGGCTGTTTGCTACCCAATCCATAAAAATAGCCTGTGACTACCTATGGGGACTTAATTAACTTATCAGTCATTGCATAGTGTGCCAACAATATACTCAAAGACCACAGGCATCTTAGCAATGTCCCTGTTACGCTAAATAAATCACAATGAGGTGGATGGGGAGGTTACTAATATGTTATGGAGCTGTAATAACATTGAGAATCTCCTGTTTAGCGTGCATAATGCCAAAATTCCTCGAGTCCTCAGGGAGGCAGGCGGTATACAAGTGTAATTAAATAAATAATAATAATAAATTCAGCCCAGGTGACACTATCTTTGCTCATATGTGAACTACATATCTGGAGTGCAAGACTTTTGAAGTTGGAGCAGGATGAATGCTAATTTCATATTAATGTCCGTGTGATACATAGGTAGTGCTCAACTTACAACTGGTGGCTTAATGATTGTGCAGTTACAACAGACCCTCCAATCCGGTTCCAAAGTTCTGATAGCCAGCCAACCATCCTCACACCGCATTTTGGGCACTCGTAACCATATTTACAGACGTTTGCGGCATTCTGTGCTGACATAACCATGATTTATGACTTTTTTTAAGAGAAAACCAGTGTTTGTTTCCAGCTTTTGGCAAAAGCCCTTATAGCAAACAATGGGTTTGTTAAACAACCGCTGGGTACATTAATGACCACCATGAAAAAGGTAATAAAATCATGTCAGTTTCATGGGTGACTCGCTTTACGACCGTCATAACTTACAACTGTAAGGGGCAAACTCCATTAGAACTACCGAGGTCTATCCGTATAATGGGTTTCTTGCAGTCGGGTCTCAAAAGCAAAGGATCTTTTAAAGTCAAAACAAAACGTCTCCTTTCAGACCGGTTTTGTTACCACAGTACATTTTTATTTCTTTGCTAGATAAAAAGCAAGTGAGTACAAGATTTCGAGACATACTTTTCAGTAGAATGTGGTACTTGAACTGGTGCATCATGCAATGCTGCAGGATACACACCCATGTTTAAGAGTTAAGTATAGAGATTATAGGAGTAACTCACAAAAGACCATCGTGCGCTTGCAAATATCATGGCTGGGCGTACTTGCCAAATGCCTGAGGTTTGCAAACCATCTGCATATTCATTTACATAGTGTGACCAATGTCTAAAGTAGAAGCTGAGGAGAAAGAGGGAGGCAAATGTTTCCATCTTGATAACTGTGTTCCACACTTGTAATTTCATCTTAAACTCTCCCCCCCCTCCCCCCAGCAACCTCTCATTTCAACCAAACTGTGGTCGCTCCCTGGACAATTTTCACATTTTCAGCTAAACGTAATTCTAAATTTCCCAGTTTAAAGGCATCTATCCTCCTAGAAAATACAGGTAGTTTTCGACGTACAATTGTTGGTTTAGTGACTGTTCAAAATTACAACGGCCCTGAAAAGGGCTGTATGACTGTTTTCCCACACAACCATTGCAGCTTCCCCCATGGTCAATGATAAAAAATTGGACCACTGGCCACTTATGTTTATGACAGATGCAGTGTCCCAGAGTTTCAATCACCTTTTGTGACCTTCAATGGAGATTTTTGGCTCAACTGTCGTCATAAGTCGAGGACTACCTGGGATGCAATTGTAAACACTCAACTCTGGTGATCCAATATTACAGCCAAGGGAAGAATTTTGAGTCAGATTATGTTTGTCATTGGTTTACCTATCAACAACTGAAAGGTTTAAACTGGATTAAAAAATGTTATGGATTCGACTTTGTTAAAAATGAATTGGAAATTTCATTATGTGGCAGTGATGAACATATTATTGCTAAGATCTTTAAAATGTTTTTGAAATTGAATTTGGAAAAGGAACATGTAAAACACTGTATAGTTCAGTGGGCAAAGGACTTTGGATATAACGTGATGCTTGGAACAATATTGTTCAAAAATATTGTTGTGGTCCGCCAGCGGCCAGAGGAGCTGTTGGCAGACTCTGACAGTGAGGAACATGAGCCTGTCCTGGAGTCTGGGGAAGGCTCTGATGAGTGCTCAGGAATGCCCATCAGTTATCAGCTGCCTTCTGAGTTGGAGAGCAGTGAAGCAGAACAGGTGGAAACTGTCCCTGATGTGCGCATGCACAGAGCTGCCAGCAGAAGGGAGCAGCTCAGGAATCAGGGCTGACTCGGAAGGTATAGCACAGGTGGCCAGTGATTGGCCCCACCCAGAGGGATTAAAAGAGGAGCGAAGGGGAGTTTTGCTTCAGGAAGCTATTCCTGCATTCATGATTGCCAAGAGTAATTGTGAGTAATCCTCTGGCCTTGTGCCAAGCCTGATAAGAGACTGTGATACCAGCCTGGTTTTGTTTATAAAATAGTTTTTAGCGGACAGCGAAATCTTTTTTTTTTTTTGTCGAGAGGTCTAGGACAGTACATATATATGGACAAATGGTTTACATTAAATTATAATCTAAAAGAAAATTTCTATAAAATGATGCATCATTGGTAATTAACACTCCAGGTAAGTTATCTGAGATGTATAAAGGTTATGTCAAATGAATGTTGGAAGTGTAAAAGTGAAGAGGGGACTTATCATCTATGGTGGATATGTGATAAAGCAAAAATCATAATTTGGAATATGATTAATATTTTAATAGAGAAAAATTTGAAAATGGAAGATAAAAATGAAACCAGAACTTTTCATTTTGGACTTAATGGTTCTTTTGGGAAAAAGAACTAGAGAAAAACTTTGGAACTTTGTTATTGTATGTCAACCCTGAAGGCATTCTGGAGCGTCTTCGAGGGCCGCCGGTGTTACGTTGGCTGGAGCTGTGGGAACAGGAGGGGGGAATATAGATAGCTGGGGACTTGTAGCCAAAATAAAATTCTTTCTCCTGGGAACCAAGGGTTTTTTCACAAAGTGCTGGGGTGGCGTGGACTGAAACCAACTAGGGTTGGAGCTGTGAGCGGATTGGACTATGTGATGGACATATGGACTGGGGGAAAAGAACTTTGACTTTTAATTTGGGTAGGGAAAACCCATGGACCTTCAAAGTTGGTTTTTCACCAGATGTGCCAATATGACATGCCTAATAAATCTATATTTTGAGGAACACTTACTATAGGTCTCAGCGGTTTGATTGCGTTGGGTCTGTTACTTGGAATCCCAACACTACCATGACTCAATCAAACCTCTGAGGTCTAGGTGTGCTGAGGCCTATTGTTCACAGCAGCAAGTCTATTGTATGCACCAAAATGAAAGGACATTTCGATTCCTACTATGGACGAATGGTTGCAAAAGTTGATGGAGTTGGCTGAAATGACAAATTTGACCACTTTGATTAAAGGAAAGAACATAAGTACTCTTGTTTCCACATAGAGACCTCTTAACTTTGTGTTTGATGTAGAGAAGAATGAAACTCTTGACTTTTGGTTTTACCAATTAGACTGATAGACCTTTATAGAAATGGCTTGTTCATGTTATTATGAAAAAGCAAAAAGATGTGATTTGATGTTAATGCCTTATTTTACTGTAACAGAGTGAGTCAGAAGTCAATACTTTTCTTTTTCTTTCCTCACTTCTCTTTCCATTTTCCCCCCACTTTTTTATGTTGTATTTTGCATTTTGTAATACTTTATAACACAATAAAAATGTTAAACAAGAAAAAACACACACACACAATTCTTTCTCCTGATAGAACTGGTACTTTAGCTGAAGTTTATGAGCGAGTTAGATACCTCTAAGTCTAGTCCAGTCCCTAGTGCTAATTTGTTACCTGAATCATTTGAGAAGATTTTTGCTTAAGGAGAGATTCTCGGATGTTCAGTACTCTTCTGCCATTTATCTGATTCATGTTTTTAAAAATAATTTTAGGGAAGAGCCATCAAAAGTGCTGAGTGTGAATCTCCGTATTTATTCAAACCTCCTATCTCAGAAGCAGCTCAAACATGATCAGAAGTTCAGAAGGATAATGCAACTGGAGAATCTATAGACTGGAACTATTCAGTATCAAAGCAGCCTGTCATCTTCCACTTCTAGTATATTATAACACTAGTTCAAAGTGGCCTCTGTCATTGCTTGAAAATAATTTTAAAGCATACAAGAGATGGAAGACTCAATTCTGCAACCTTCCTTGGAGGAACCAATGGATTTCTCCCTGTCCATTGCTATGGGAAAATATAGTTTCACCCAGCTATTTTAGGACAGATTTTCTATGGGTTTTTAAAAGGCAACCTGAGAAATGTGATTTAGCGTCAATGGAATAATTCTGTATTGTGTGTATTTAAAAACATATTCTCTCTGTGTAGAGAAGCCTACCCCCACCCCTCATTTGAAATTGCAATTTAAAGTCTTACGAAGAAGTGATCTGTTCTATCAAACATTCATGTACAAGTTGGCATTTGAAAATAACCATCTAGAGATAGCTGTTTGGCAGTCAATAAGCACATGCTAAAAATTTTTACATCTTTTATTATGCTTCTCTCCCTCCCCTCCCCTCCCCTCCCCCTCACCATTAGAAGAATAATTATTCTACTCAAAACACACAAGAGTTTAATTCACGGTTCATTTTACAATGTGGAATGAAAGTAAAAACGTGCTGCGATTCCAAGCCTCTGAACTCTTGGGGTAGGCAAAAAAAAATAATAATAATAGCACTTTATTTTCCACTCTAATTGTTGTGTTCTTGAAGTGACTGAGCCAAGAAAAGCTTGCCCAGATTCTGGGCTGTGAATTCCTTGATGTTCCGGCTATAAGTGTTAATTTGACCTACGAAGAAAGAAAGAAAGAAAGAAAGAAAGAAAGGAAGGTGGGGAGAGAGAAAAAAACAAAATACTTCAATGAAAAATCAGACAAACATTTTAATATAAAACTTCCAATCTCAAAGGTAGTTTCCGACTCCATTTTCTTCATGTTGGTTCCAGCTATAACTGAATCAATTTATATTGGTTCAACTTGATAATCTGATTGATTCACACCAAATTCATGTTGCTAGTAAAGCAGCCAGGTTACCCACAATGCACTGAATTTCCAAGCTACCCACTATCCTATTTAAGGGAGTCTAATGAGTGGGTGTGAACCCAGCCATTTTGGCCAAAACCAGTGTTTCTCAACCGTGGCGACTTTAAGATGTTTGGACTTCAACTCCCAGATTTCCCCAGCCAGCTTTGTTGGCTGGGGAATTCTGGGAGTTGAACTTCAAACAGCTTAAAGTCACCAAGGTTGAGAAACACTGGCCTATAAACGTATATAATCTGAAGCATTTTTTACTCCCAAAAAGGCTTAGTTTTCTGTGCCCCTCCCAAATGTTGCTAGCAAATTGCAAAGCTTTATGGTACAGGGGGAAATTATTAAAGAACGAATAATCATGCAAACAAGATGAGTTTGAGCCATGCTTAGGTCGTCTTCGACTTACAACCACAATTGGGATGGAATTTTTCACAGCTAAGCAAGTGAATCGCAACTCGATTTTATTATCTTTTTTTTTGCCAGGGTTGTTAAGTGAATTCACTGCAGTTTTTAAGGGAATCCCGTGGTCATTAAGTGAATCCACTTTCCCTCAATGATTTTGCTTGTGAGAAGTTGGCTAGGAAGGCTGAAAATAGCGATCACATGACTCCAGGATGCTGCAACCATCATAAATATATGCCAGTTGCCAAGCTCCCAAATTTTGATCATGGGGATTGTGGGGATCAGGGTGGATAAAATTGATTTTTTTTTAATCAACAAGATCAGTTTTTTTTAATTTAAATCAGTTTTTTTTTTTTAATTTACATTGGATTTTTTTTATTTTTATCGAGTTTATTTTAATAAAATGCTTTTTGGAGTAAAAATCTATCTAAAGATAGTTTTCTATTTAAGATACATTAATAATTTAGTGTATTCAGCATGAAATGGAGCTTAGTTATGTAGCATGAAGCTGTATATTCTTCAATAATGGGACTGTCAGTGAGTCAGCAGTGGGTCAGAGGAGGAGCCGCTGCAGGACAGAGATGACAGCTGCTCTTTAAATAGAGTTGATTTAAGTCAAGCCTTGTTCCTAGTGATTTAAATCAAATCCACCATGGTGGGGATGCTGTGAATGTCAAAAGTTTGAGACTGGTCATCAATAACTTTTTTTTCAGTGTCATTCCAACTTCAAATAGTTGCTAAAGAAATGATTGTAAGTTGAGGATGAACTGTAAATCCATTTTACTTAAAAACTGGCCCCCACCAAGGATAACTTCTCAAGATCCCCAAAACTACAAAATCCTACACTTCAGTGTGACATTAGCTTGCAGATTGTCAGGACAGATGTTGAAACATGAGGTCCCTCAACAGAAGTGTTTTTTCCCCCCTGCCCAATGGTTTTTATAGTCTTTCCTTCTTCCCACCTCTAAATAGTTAATAAGCATTTGTGAATCAGGCAAAATCTGACTTGAATTCTTGATCAGATTTGAAAAAGGGACCCGATCATCAACAGCTTTCCTCAAATTGGTTTGAAAAAGGCCCTGTCTGAACAAATATGGAGTGATCTTTTTATTCTTCCGATTACATTGGGAAAGTTGATTTGATTCTGCATTCTGAACGATACAAAAATAAAATTAGGTTTAGCCACTCAGGTCACAGATTATATCAGCACAAAATTAGTGAATCCCTTTTTAGTTTTAGGAACTTGCATATTGTTCCTGGATTATATGACTCTAACTAATTTTAGGAGGTTTTTTTTTTTTTTTTTTCCTTTCAGAAATCCACTTCTGAAAATTTATGACGGATAAATCCTGTAAAGTGGAATAATTTAATAAATAAGTGAAATAACTGGAAAAATAGGACTAAAAATAGGAATAGAAACAGTACTAGGATACCGAGTGTGTATATATATATACACACACACTTCTGCTCTATCTTTAATAATACTACTTTCTTCAACAAGCTGACATTTTATAGGTCATGTTTTTGTTAGCTACCTCATGTTATTAGCAATTTTTCAAGTCAGCAGTCTGTGAAGGGTTTGTCTGAAGTGCTACACAAATCAAAAAAGTGTCACCTTGCCCCTGGCCCCCTCTTTTTGTACATAGTTTACTCTTATAATTTATTTCCTCTACTAATCAGGAAGAGCCCAAAGACAAAGCCAGATTATCAAAATTAAAAGTGTCTGGCAGACCAATACATATTCATTTCCACTTCAAAAAGTTTTTAAAATACCTGAGAAAAAACCAGCCACATTTAAGCTTTGATCCACAACTTAATTCTGCATGAATTAAAAAAGTGAAGGCTTTTAAATTTTTTCCCCCAGACTTCTAAAAAGGAAAAAAAATTGGCGGAGGGCTGTTGAAATATAAATCAGTTGTCCTTTCTCTTAACTGAAGTACAATACATTAAAGCAGAAGTGAAATGAAACATAATTGAAAAAAAAAAAGAGTGAAAAATGTTTAACAGGGATTTCCCTTCAAAAAATAAGACTTTGTTGCTGGAGAATGAGCCATACCTGTTTTCAGCTAGCCAAGGAGGCTGTTATTTATACCGTTCCACATATTTATACCGTTCGGCATATTTTATAGTATTCTATCCATCTAAAATGATTTCAAGAGCTCCATTTTCAGGGAACATTAAATTATCTTTGAAATTTCATAATCCACACATGATCTTTTGGCTCCTGAATTACCATGGCATAAGGACCCAAAAACGAGAATTTTTTAACCATGGTTTTAAGCATTTGCACTATTTCAGATCACAAAAATATTCTCTACTCCAGCCTTCTCTGAAAACGGTGCCTTTCCCAATATGTTAAACTATAATTTCCAAATTCCCAGCCAGCAGGTTAATTGGATTGGGAATTCTCGGAATTTGGTGGGTGTTGGATTGGACAAAGTTATTCTCAACATTTCCATTCCATTGTGTCTTAACTTCATAGTGTATATTCTTTTTGCTTTTGTGCTTTGACCTCTGTCCTTTTTTTTCATAATACCAGAAAAAAGACAGCCAATATGAATTTGCCACTTATTGAAGATTTAGTAGTTCTGGGACACAGACTAAAAATACAGGATGTAATCAATTCAGAGAAATAAAGATCTACCATATTTTTCAACTATAAAATACACTATATCCTCCCTCCCCCCCCTCCCCCCCCCAAAAAAAAGTGGGTGGAAATATCTGTGCGTCTTATAGAGCGAATACGGGCTCGTTTTTGGCCTCCCAAACCCTCCACATGTCCCATTTTTGTCCTCCCCGGCATCCAGAAGCACTCTGCAGGCCACAAACTAGCCCGTTTTTAGCTTCCAGAGGTCCCGTTTTTGCCCTCCCCAATGCCGGGGAGGGAAAAAACGAGATGCACGGAAGGTTTGGAGTGCTGTAGAGTGCTTCTGGAGGCCGAGGAGACCGGAAACAGGATGCGTGGAGGGGAAAAAATTATTATTTTTTCTTGTTTTCCTCCTCTAAACCTAGGTGCATCTTACGGTCCGGTGCATCTTATAGTCCGAAAATGCGGTAGATCTCACATATGCCTTAATGCAGATTCTTCAAGAAGCTGTTTGCATGTTGCTTGTGTTGGGATATAAATGAAACAACATAAATACCCAACAAATCCACCTTTAGGACCAAACACTTAATACCAACCTAAATCCAAACAGCAAGATTTGCTGTTCAACATTACACCTGATTTACAGTACTTCCTTAAAATACCTTAAGGTAAAGTTCAAAGCATCAGCAAAACTTTAAAATACCGGAAAGTAAAGTTTAACAGTGGCAGTGAAACCAGAACAGGGCCATTCAGGAAGCTTTTATCTTACTTGCTTCCACATCAGGCTGAAAAAACAAGCAGCGGACGTATAAAAAGTGATGGATTTTCTCTCTGGATCATTACCTGCAATCAAAAGGGAATCCATCCTGGGAGGAGGCTGTGGCGGCTTGAAGAGTTTGTTCAAGTCTTCCTCAGGAAGGGGAGGTTCTCCTCTACTTTGACGCTGTAGGTTTTCTTGCTGACGTCTCTGCTGGTACTAAAGAGACACAAGAGTTCAGTGGATGCTTTGATCCAAATTGAAAATCTGAAGGAGGAATGCTCTTTGTGCAGGTTAAACTAAGTTACAAGGCTGATTTAGACCAAATACAGAATGGTTTGTGATCTAGCTAAGCTGAAAAGTGCGCTGCATGTGCAACAGCACCATCTGTGCATGCATGCAAGTTTTGCATGCGCAATGCACGCACGCTGCGCACAGGCACACACGCGCAATCGCGTGTGCATGTGCAAGAGAGCTCCGAAGACCAGCTGGATTTCCTGCTGCAATCGCGCGCATGCACAGCGGAAGCCCGAAGACTAGCCGGGTCTCTGCAATCGTGCATGTGTGCATGCACAATCATATGTGCATGCTCAGCGGGAGGTAAGTTGGCCGGCAGCTTGTGTGCCCAGCAAGATGGCTCTGTGTGCCACCTGTGGCACCCGTGCCATAGGTTCGCCATCACGAAGCTAAGTCTTTGGAGATTTCCAAGAGCTCCATCAACTGCGTTTAAGCTATCCCTGCCCACTTTTCTTCTCAATGAATTCTATGATGTGTGTGTTTCCCCCTTTCCATTATGATTCGTCCACTGCCGTCAGTAGCCCAATAATGGGAATGTGTGGGAGAACATTCATGGTTTTTCTCAAAGTCATTTTTTACATTGCTGACTCACTCTCTGTACACGGTTTGGAGCTTTTTAGAAGCT
Source organism: Myanophis thanlyinensis (assembly GCA_017656035.1). NCBI lineage: Eukaryota > Metazoa > Chordata > Lepidosauria > Squamata > Homalopsidae > Myanophis > Myanophis thanlyinensis. The sequence continues at coordinate 14,872 of JAEANM010010217.1, forward strand.
GTGCACAAATTCTATCAATTCCCCCACCTTCCAATGTGGAGTCATGCTTTAAAATAAGTGATCTTCAATATAAGGATCCTGAAACAATCAATATAGAGGTAGTCCTCATGCAATTTACCCTGTCTGGGGCTGGCTATTTTGCTGCTAATAAAGCAGACGCTAAGTGGGAGATCATGTGACCAGGACGGGAAGAAAACAAAACCGCCATACCCAGTTTCACAACTTCAGTTTCTGTTTGCCTTTTAAGTAAATTCCTATCCTTTGGAATACTTGGGTGCCGGCTTACTTTCTTGTACATACTGAAAGCAATGCAATTACTGGCAGCAGCCAGCGTTGAAGTGGAAGATATGCCATGCAAACAGCTTACTCTCTTGAAATGTCTTTGCCTCCAATCTTTCTACTTGGAGGGTAGGGGAAGGGAAGAACATGGCTTTTCTGTAAGCCATCTCTCCTTTGCCTGACCTCTCCCCTCCCCTCCCCCCTTGCAAAGCAGAGAGACTGGAGAGGGATTTCAAGAGAGTAAGCTGTTTGCTTTTCTACACATGGAAAGCAAGTGATTTGTGTTTGCCTAACAGCAGGAAAAAAAGCTAGACAAAGGAGAGGTTCCTACAGAAATCACTTGCTTCCCCGCCTCCCCCTGTGCCCCCCTAGAGCCACACCCTCGCATAGCAGAGAGACTGGAGAGAAAGGGATTTCAAGAAAGTACTGTAAGCTGTTTGCTTACAGGTCCCCCAGCTTCCATTGCTGTCATATTGCTTTTGATCTTTAGAAGAACAAACAGCTTGGTTTCTTGCTATCCCTTTCTCTCCAGGCTGTACTTTGCAAGGGGGAAGGAAGATACATAGGTCAGGCACAAGAAAATGCATACTGACTGTAATGGCGATTACACGACTGAGGGGCACTGCAAAGATTGTAAATGGGTTGCGAAGTTGTTGTTTCTTCAGCACTGTCAAAAAAAGGTCCCCCCTGTTAGGAATGTAAAATCTAACAATTGTTGGGTTGACAATATATTAACCAGGATTGTTACTGTAACTTTAAGAAAA
>JAEANM010010218.1:0-15911 GCA_017656035.1 Myanophis thanlyinensis
AAGATATTTGCTACCTGACAGAATGGATAATGGAAACTTTAGAGCTCTTTTTTTCTTAAAAAAAAAAAAAAAGGCTAAGGAATTCATCTGTGTGTTTTTCTCTCTTTCTCTCCCCCCCCTCCACTCCCCCGTGTATGTGGGTAAGTGTATGTGTGTGAGAGTGATTATATTCTCTCACACTCACATATTCACACATTTTACCTTGTGGCTACATATTTTAAATCTTGAGGTAAATCCTGAATATTTTAAATGGCATGAAAGTAAATTGTTCTTAATGTACAATAAATCGGATGCAGCTAATGGTACAGTATATAAAGCAATAAGAAAACTCTCTTCTAGAGCTATGAGAGAGATGCTCTGTTCAGTTGATCTATTTTGTTAATAAATGATTTCCCTTCCTATCTATGTGGTATCTAATTTGTATGCATCAACGCTAAACTGGCATCCTTGCAAATTGATAATAAATACATAAAAGCTGGTAAAAAGGAATCCTTCAGAAGAAAAGCAGTATAACACATATATGCTTCTTTTAGGGAGATACATGCAACATATTTATGACCAGTACATTCACCTGAAAATAATATTGAAAATGAGGTTGTTTCCCTGTAAGGAAATTTAATTCACATTAGAAGCAATTATAAATTACAGTATTATTTACATATACACATACCATAATGATAAATCCCGAAGGCTAGGAAGTAAGAATTTTTTAAAATGCTTTTTTTTAAGTTTCATTCTCAAAAGTCATTATGGGGGTTGAGAGTAGGAATATATTAATTAACATATTAAGAGGCAGTTAGAAAATCCACCTCTCTCTAAATAATCTCAGTAGAAAACTCTTATAAATTTTATTGCATCCATGTTCTGTGTTTGTTTTCAATTGTTGCTGGGTTCAGTAAAAGCAACAGGACTGTGAAGTAGCTATTATTATTGGGAAAACTATACTGTCTTTTAGTCTTCAGAGCAAGGATTTCCTCAAATAAATAGAACTGAAATTTCTTATCTGTTGAGATGCTGCTGCTAAGAAGCTGGCAAGAAGACATTTGAAGGTCTGGAAAAAAAATTAAAATAGGTATCTTCTCAGTGTCTTTTCTGAGAAAATGTATTTTTTCTCCTGAAAACTGGGAGAATTTTTTTTAAAAAATGTATTGAATATAAATAAAGTTATCCATGAAAAAGTGAAAGCTGGTGTCAATGTGTGCAAAAAAAAAGTTTTCAAAAGTCCAGGAAAATGGGATTGAAAAAAGAATAGATTTGAAGGAGTGTAGAACGTTGATAATGATCTTCCTTAGATTCAGAAAATGATAATAATTAAACAACATTTCATGTAACAAAATGTGAGTTCTGATCCTTGGTTCTTTTCTCCCTGCCTTCCCTCAGTTTTTTTCAGCCATTTATTGCTGAGAGATAGATAGAGAGATAGAGGGATAGAGATAGAGAGAGAGAAAGAATATTTCATTGGGGGGGGGATTAAAACACATATTTTCTTTGTTTTATGACAAAGATTGTGGTTTCTTCTGTTTTCAGCATTTAGTTTTGCCTGCCAAAATGACCAGAAATGAAGAGATGCTACAGTCCTTAGAGATCAACAGTGTTAAAACACTTTGAATTAAGTTACTACAAAATTATAATTGAATAAGGTACCTTACAAATGTATCTACCAAACATTTCCTTATAAGTAAATCAAATTATACATAATACACATTCCTATATCTTCAAAGGTGACTTTATATCTTTAGAAGTAGTTATTAATTAAGCCCCCCCCCCCTCCTCACAAAAAAAATCACCCACTCCCCCAAATGATTCTGGAAAAAAAAAACCTAACTTTTGCTTTAACATTTCTGGAAAAAAAAGTCACAAAAAAATACAAATACAGAGTTATCTCCCCAAGATTATTGCCTGTGAGAACTTGTAGGCTACCTGTCCCATACCCATCATTACAGGTAGAGCAGAAGACAAGATATATATTTTTGTTTGTGTTTTTCTCCCTTCATTTGTTATTATTGCCAGAATTGGGTTACGAGCCTCTTAGCCAGTTCATGAGCATTAGACAATTTTCCAAATAAAGTTTTCCTAGACATCACAATACTCATTCACTTGATCATACAGGATATCATGCTTTTGGCCACTTGATTTGAACAAGCAAGTACCTCAGTTTTTCTTGTGCTCCACAGAACTACTGGGTTGCTTTTTTAAAAAAAAACATCACAGTTTATTCTGGAACATTTGGAAGGTACTATGTTTTCTTTGCATGGTCATCACATAATTTTTTATATTTACTCAAGACTGACACATTTTCTGGTAATAAAGCTGATGGATCTAAGAAATCATCAAAAAAGCTGCCAATATTGTCCTTTCTCATTTAGTTCAGATTACTGGACAGTTAAAGAGGAACAATTTTGCCTAGGAGTTCAGTTAGCACATAAATTGGGAGGTTGTCCTCAAAATATATAATTAATTGGCTGCAGCCCAAGTTAAATGCAATCAAAACCTTTGGTAGGACTACTAAATACACAGGACAATTTGTGATAACTAAAATGCAGTTGAAAGCCTATAAACCAAAAAGGTTGCAACAGCTTCAAATCTATGGCATACATCCAAGTGTTTACTCAGTCTATTTAGTATTGCAGCTCACTGAGGGCTTGCCTCACAGTAGGAAGTTCAGTATTTCTAATCATGCCGTCCCATTTTCTAGACATGGAAAGATACTATAGTTCATTCTGCTTTTTATTACTTTACAAAGCTGAAAGAGATCAGAGGGCTATCTAATATGTCATCTTCTCTGAAGTATTTTTTTTTTTTTTGGAGAAAAAAGGAGCAAAGTACAAAACATATTTTGCTTTTGTATGGCAATGCTGAATTAGAAATATGGTACACCACCATATAAATGGATCTTTAGCTATTTCTGCACAGAAGGATATGAAGCTATGTTAATCTTATGAATCCTTTGAAATCCGCAGTGGAAGCATGGCGCCTGGAATCACCTATATTTACAGTGGTATTATTTTTACTAGTATGAAAAAACTTCTCTATATAACTGACTATAATTCTTTTTTTAAAACAACCACACAAGGACAAGTTCAAGAAACAAAATTTCAGCTACAAACCTAACAGGCTTTCTCTTATTACAGTCATGAGAAATATTAGCTAACCAATTTCCCATTTCTTTAAGAGTGCAGTTTGCCTATCTTTCATAGATCTTTCCATTCCTTCTTAGCTTTTGCTTTCTTATTGATCTGGTAACTTCAGTTTGCCTACACAAATTAGTTTGTGCAGAGTGGCTTTTGCTTCACTCTGACTCTTTCCCCGAAGAGAAAGGGAAACAAAACATCCAGATGGTTAAAATTATTTTAAAGCAAATATTTAGTGGTTGTAGCTCAATATTTCTGGCACACACTCACTATTATAAAACTGACACAGTGCATTTGCTGTGTTTACTGTAGTCCCAAGGGGAAGACAAATGAATACCTAGGAGGAGTTGCTCCTACTTCTGTAAACATATTACAGTGTCATTACAAATGATGGAAAAATTAAAGATGTCTTGAATACAGAAAAAAAGTTCTCATTGTTTTTAATGGCCCTTTGATTTGTGCTGCTTTTTCCCAGGGTCTCCCTTCAGCTGTTGCTCTAAAATGGCATTGGCTGATCCAAGTTGGCCCTGTTGAATGGTGCATTTCAATAGATCTGTTAAGGTGTACAATTGTAAACTATATTTCTAGCCTGATGCCTTAACTATTACACCACACTGAACCAATTCAGAAAATAAGTAGAATGGCATTTTGATATCTGTATATTTCTAGCAAATGGCCACTTCTATTCAAACACATCAATAAATGGTGGACCCCAAGTGGTAATTAAGAGTAACTAATATTCAAATGCTTAACAAATAATTAAGTAAAACTTTTTTTATTGAATAGTACTCTGAGAGCTTTATCAGGTTTCTTGGGTATTCTATGTGTTTGAAACAGAGGAATAGAGAAGAAAAAAAAAAATCCTAAAAGCATGGAACTAAAGCTATGTTAAATGAAATAAGCCAGTGATACTAAATCAAATTATGAGATACATATACAGTATAATTATTATATCACCCAATTATTTGTTCTCCATGCTTTTATATAGAATCAATGTCTGGATATATTCTAAGCTTGTACTGTATTAGCTTTGTTCTGATTACATTGATAAATATGTAACCATATGAAAGAAAAAAGCTTGCTACATTCTGGAAAATAATAAATGGATGGAAAATATTATTTTGGGAAGGAGCGGGAAAATCTGGAAACACTGAGCAGCTGAGTGACCTACCCAGTGTCCTTTAGGAAACAACGCCTTGTAGCACCCTTGGATATAATACAAATATAGTCGCCCAAACTTTGAGAAATATTGCTTTCAGTTTGTTATAGTGACATATTGAGAGAATGAGAAGGGAGGTGGAAGAGAGAGAAAAGAAAAGCCTGTTATTGTCCATATTGATTTAATTGTCCACATTTCTGTGACACAATAGTTAGAGAAAGCATTCCTGTCTGCTAGGAATAACTTTCTAATTTTTCAGTGATTATAGCTGAGGTTTTATATTCGGACCACTGAAAATGAGCTAGCTGTGCTTTTGGATTGTGGTATTAATTCTGGTATGAATGCCTAAGCTTTTTGGCACAGCCACTTAGCAGTGCATGAGGCTGCTACACTGTAGGCAGCTATTCTCATATTACTGTCACAATGCATGCTCCATAACATGAGCACCGGACAATATTTTTGCAATCCGGCTTGAGATCTCTTTAAGAATTCCTGCATTCCTTCTGGAAGAATAGCGACAAAGAAAGGAAGGATTTTACTGTAGCTACCATCTGCAAGAAACGGTGATGTTTTCTCTAGTAGCATTTATGGGGCAAGTTTGGTAAAAACATGTGATAGATTCATAGAGCTTAAATAGCACAGAGCAGAGAGTCCAGAACAGTTATGTTGTAGATTGTACTTGTCAATCAGCTTTTCTTCTCCACTTGAATGCAGGCTTATATTCACTATATTTCACCCTCCTTCTTGGTATTTGGTATAAGAGCAACAACTAACCTTGTGCCCTCAGGATATGATGGCTTATAAATACCATCATATTGAGACAACAATCCTCAATGCATAATGTTTATTTTTAAAAAACAGAATCTGGTACATAGTTTCCCAAAAAAAGGAGATGAGGGTCTTAACCATATTTCCATATTTACTTTCAAGTCAACACTTTTGGTTATAGTATATTCAAAGGCAAAAAAATATTCATATTTGGAATTCTAGATTTTGCACAGTGTTAGCTAGCTACTTCTAAAGCAATGTGATGTTTATGCAACTAATATTTGCAACAGTAACAATTTATGTGTTTTATTGACTACGGCTAACACATGCTACATAATTTTTTCTCTGTTTATTTGGTCAGATATTGAAATATGTCTTGTTCTGAAATACTGTTTCTCAAGTTAAATAATACACTTTAGCAAGATGAAATAATAATAACAATAAGTCAAAATAAACTCATATATCATGTAGCTTTCTCTCTCAAAGTTCCCATTTTAAATAAAAAGGAACTATATCATCTGAATATTGATGTGATTTATGGTAACAACAATATTTGTGGAAAACTGATACAATGGCAAATTAAAACAAAATGGAGTAGCTTGTTCAATGTGTAATAGTCACAGCTGTGGATATGTACTGGCCTTCTGGGAATAGAAAATTGGGAAATTATAATATCAATGGCCATTACTAATTCCTGTTGGTATCAGCCGATGCCAAGAATCGAATTGATAGGCGCTTGGAAAGAAATGGAGTTCTAGGAAGATAAATGCATGCCAAAGGAAGCAGGACAACCCAACTGACAGAGTCAGTCTCTAATAATACTAGCTCTAAAAATCCTATACGCTATCTATAAGTATAACTGAAAAAGTATTAAACTAAATATATTCATTTACAAAATAACAGCAGATCGACTGCAGATGTAAGAAACTGGATTCTAAAGTGATCAAATTTAAATTATTATAGGATTATTATTCAATCTATATTTTCCCTTCTTCTATCCAAGATATTAATGATAAGGAGCAGGAAATTGGTTGAAACTAGTCAATTAGGGAAAAAAAGCTATTTTATTATTGCCACCAAATATTTGTTCACTGTTTTCATATTCTGCAAACTTGGTTACACATGCCACGATACAGCCAGAACTAAGAACATATAAATTCCATTTATATCACTAGTGAAAAAATGAAGGCTACGATCAGTTTCCCATTGGAATCTATAGCTACGGAAGGATAGTGCATAAAGATAGTTAATGGGTTAACATGTTATGTTTGGTTTGCAAACAGCCAGAGTCACTCAGGTGAGATGGGTGGTATAGAAATTTGATAAAACCTTATATACAATAAGTCAATCATCTGATTGTCACTTCCTTTTAGACATGAGGCAGCATTTATGTGCATAATCAACTTTCCTGTCATTTTCTTTCTGGACATGTGTGGGGAGGCATAAGGTGATAGAAAGTGTGAGGGCTAACAATTTTGCTGATAAATGGTTGTTCCAGGTATTGAATGATTGGTCATTTGGTTCACAAAATACAACACTCCATCTCTACCTCCCAACAATTTATGCTGAATGTATTCATTATTTCATCAGTAGCAGTTTTCAAAATGGAATAAATGAAATAATTTTTTTTTGCCGTAAGTCAACAAATAAATAATTATTTTAAAATGTGTTCTTTAAAAATATGGGTCTGAGACTGAGGGAAAAAAGTATCAGATTTCCTTTAGGAAGAGAAGACTGCTTCATCTAATAACATTTTTGTAGAACCTGAATATTTAGCAACCTTGACCTCTAAATTACAGTTTGTTCCAGAATTAAGATTTGAGTGCCTTGTTTAACAGTGTTAAAAATAGCCTAGAATTTCAGGCATTCTTAGTAGAAAATTCCATAATGAAGTCAATTATAGTATAGTTATATCATGGAAACTATTGTTATTGCTAGAACATTCTGTTAGTTATAGTATTTTGTTGCCTGTGATTTCAGTTCTACAATTACTTTTTAATATTAAAATTTCCCTTCATCTGATGAAAAAGGTTGGTGATAAAAAAAGAAACAAAGAACGCAGTGCCTATAAAAATATATCCTATTAATCCAAGTATAATATAATGTACACTACCCACCTGAAAAAATATATGCAGTATACCACAAATCTAGATCCATAAATTATTATAAAATTTAAAAAAAACTTTTTGGTAGCAAGGAGAAATATCAAACATGTTTAGTATAAAAAAGATTTACTTTTTGCTAATTTTTAAAAAACATCTATCAATGTACATCTTATATACTTATGTTAAGGACACAATTTAATTAAGTATAATTTTTTTCTTTAAAGTAAAATGCCTTTCCTGATTGCATCATACTTTTCTGCAAAAGTAACAGTTCATGAAAATCTGCCCAGCAATACTATCTACTGTTCACTAGAAAGAAGCACATCAAATAATAGTATTATAAAATACTCGAGTATTTGTACAACAGTAAAATAGTTTCTTTGCTGAGATTAATACCTTCAGCAAAAGCCATTTTAAATGAATCTATAACACATGGGTTCAGCTTTACATCTCTTTTCTAAGAGGACAATTATATTTATATGATAAATTCTCCTAGAATTGTAACAAATATTTATATAAAGTGACCACTTAAATAGTTGTTGGTGCTTTTCATATGGAACAGCAATGTTGAATGCCATGCAATTTATTATTGCACTGTAAATTTTATTGTGCTATTATTTTTAATTGGAAGCTGAAAATGCTGTGTGCAACTTCACAGCAAACAAAATCGCTTACATAGATACACTTTCAAGTACATTAAGAACCAATACAAGGACATTTGCTTTCTATAGCAGTCCTAATACTAAAGCTCCAAAGGTTTCATGCAGTTGCAAAAATTAATACTAAAAATATTTGACAAAGCACTTTCAGTGTCTAAGTTTCTGTGGAAAGAGTTACAATCACACAGTATTTAATTTGCATCTTCCTCCAAGGGATACTAGTAGGCATTGTTTATTTTTACACAGAATTTTATTGTAAGAGATTTAATTTGCCAAAAGAAAAGACCCTTCTGGTAGCTTTTGCAAAACTGCTTTTGTCCCCTTTGCACACAACAGTTATTTTTGTTGTTTTTTTACAAACGATTTATACTGAGAAGAGAGAAATGCTGATCTCCTCACAACTTCCTACTCAGCTGAGACTAAAATTAAATAGATTTGAACATAATAAGACAGGGTCACTTTTCCAGTATTTTCTGTTGCTGTTCAGTGAAAAGAATGATTGAAAGCAGCGAAAGCACAGGACGTTTGTGCATTCCATAGATCCAGTTTTGCTGGGAATGATTTGTATTTTGAATTAGCGACTATCCCCAAGAAAAGTAGGCATTCGCTGAAATTTAGCAATGTGGAAAGATAATGGAAAACAATAACAAAGATACTTGGATGGATAATGGTTTCTGTCCTATTTTTCTACCTCCCAAGTGGACATTTGGTAATTTTAATAATGTGGATTTCAATGGCTCCTCTGTTAGTTGGGAATAAGTTATAAAATCTTATCAGATGAGCATGATACACTCAAAAGCAGGAACTAATGAGAGGGAAATCTATACAGTCAGTTATTTTATTATCACTGGAACTAAATGCAATCGATGTTAACTGAAGAGTTTAAAGCAGCCTGGGTGGAGAGCTACCCCATCATTCTACTTTCATTCTCAGACACACACACACAGAGAGAAATACACACCCAAGTACAAAAGCTTGCTGCTTTCAATTTAATGCAATCATGCCTCTTACTGGCTGCCAGAAGATGCGGCAAGGGCAGTCAGACACAAATTGAGTATTCATGGAGACTTTGAAATGTAGAAGGATAATGACATGCATGCTATAGATAATTCTTTTCTTTTTCAAAAGAAGTACCCAAAAAGCAACATATCTTCACTCATATCTCTCTAGAGCTATCTCCATAGTTAAATCGAATTGTTGAAGATAGACATAGGAGGAAAAAAAACCTGGATAAAAGAACAGAAAAGAAGTGTGGAGGACTCTACATCATTATTGTTTTATTTTTAAAGACAAGAATAGTATTTTTTTTTAAAATACAAGTAATCCGAGATGTTTATATTTTAGTCTATTTTTCAAGAGTGAGTTTTGAAGAGAAATTAGCCAATTGTTGTTTCATAAATCTTCCCTTTTAGATTTTAACACTCAGAGAAGTACCAAAATTTTATATCCTTAAAACAAAAACAAAAGCAAGCAATTTGGCAATATAATCTTCCATATGTTTCTTCTACTCAAAGCTTAATTATTCATCGTCACCTCTTCTGTGACTGTTATTAAGGGTCAAGGTTTGTAGCAGGGAAGATGCTGCCATAAATATTGCTATATCTTTTCCACTTGTATATTGATTGTATCCAGATTGAAACAAGGGGTCAAAAGAAATAGCACTGGACTGTTACTAACTTGCTTTACTGCCACCTGTTTCTTCAGGAGGAGAGAAAGGTCCACTGAATTCAGAATTTTGAATTTCTGGTCTGTGAACTTAATAAAAATTGATGGATTGATTCAGAATTTTGACAAAGGACATGTCACCGCTGAATTCTGGAATTCATATTTAACACACCTGGAAGGCAGGCTGGGAAAGGTTAGGGTAGAGAAACTATATTGGGAAATGAAATACTGTAATTCATTAAGAACTAGGGAGCACCAATTATGTTCAACCTGATAGTGGCTGATGATCAAGATGAATTATATAATATATAATATATGTATCATATATCATATCATTATATACTATTATTCTCATCTTTCCATCATCTACCCACCCCACTATGACTATAACTTGTTGCTTGTATCCTTACGACTTATACTGATTATTGTTTATTAGTATGATTTGACTGCTTATTTGTACCCCATGACTATTATTAAGTGTTGTATCTTATGATTCCTGACAAATGTACTGCTTCTTTTAATATACACTGAGAGCATATATACCAAAGACAAATTCCTTGTGTATCCAATAAAGCCAATAAAGAATTGGCCAATAAAGAATTCTATTCTGTTCTGTTCTGTTCTGTTCTGTTCTGTTCTATTCATTAGATAGCCTCAGTTAACAAAGAGATCTGCTTACAGTTGGAATGAAAGAGTGCTTCTCTTCAAAAATAGGTACTTAAAAGGAAGATTCAGATAATCCTTACTGTTACAGCCACTGACCAACATTTTCTACCACCACTATAGAGTACCAAGGTTCAAATTAAGAATCATAAACGTTTCTAAAATCAATAAAAGAAACAGTTCACTATAATGTTATGAATGCAAATAATAGATGATTAATAAAAACCTACTAGTAAGAATTAATATAAAAGCAAATAGCAGGATTATAAAACTACTTTAGGAATGAAATGTTAAAACTCTTGCTTACTACAAGCTAAGCTGCTAAGTGAGTAAGTATGTGCATGTAATTATTGGGATCAATGAGTTTATTTGATTCTTATAGCCCCTCTCAATCAAGTGACTCTGGTTAATGGTAAGGTGTAAACTGAATTATATAATGGTGGGATCCAAATGATTACATAATTTTCTGTATAGGGAAATGGCAACTGAAATAAATTTTGTAACTTGTCTAGAGAGGTTAGGATTCTAGAATGAACACCAGAAAGCAAATTAAATCATAGCAGAACCAGTGAAGCTTCTACATTAGCAAGCAGGGTTATGAAGGTAGAGTATAAAATGGTACGGAACGGAGTTAAGAATATGAGGACTAAAGTTGCAAGATCCTCCAGATTGCAGGGGCTGGTTTGCAAAAATCATGTTATTGCAAAATTAGAGGCCTCAATATCTTAAACTAAAGATTAAAAACTAAATTAAACTAAAGAAAAAAAAAACATCCGCAGTGTATTGGGCAAATACTATTACATAGCTCATTTTCAGAAAGATTTCCTATTTCTATATTGCCAATATCAATGATCGAGTTTATCCTGGTCTTTCTGGAAAGCTATGTCAAACATCCACTGTCCAAATACAGCTGTAGTGGCAGATAACTCCTTAACCAGTAGGTTTCACTAGAAAAGTGAGCTTAAACCAGAATTAAAGTTAGCATATGAGTGTCCTGGATTCCAGGAAGATCTAAACAAAGTGCTGCAAATATAGCCCGAAATTCAGAATAACGTCTTTAGGAATCTGGACTAGATATGATCAAAGGCTCTTGGTGACTTTATGCACGTACCTAACAGCCATGTAACATCTGTGAAATAGATTTAGCTTTTAAAGAGTTTCGTTTTTTTGCCTTCTTTGATTTAGAAGACATTCAACAGCTTTAATGGCGTTATTAGCCTTATGGAAATAGATTTGATATGTTCACATCAGTTTTTTGAGTACTGGAATACTATGCCAAGGTATTTAAAGGATGAAACATAGTCTATAGTACCATTTATCTCCCATTGTTATTTGCAGCATTTCAGCTCCTTTGAAAAGACTGCAAATTTGGTTTTAGAATAGTTTATTGCAAGTCTTCTTCCTTGCAATATTTTGCTGGGTCCGTAGATTTCTTCTTAAACAAATCGAGTTAGAGAAATATGGCCACATAATTAATATGCAGGTGTACAGGTAATTTATTAATAAGTTTTGAGGAATGAAACTTTGCCTTGGTCAAGATAGTTCCGAATAGGCCAGAATACAACTCTGTTTCACTCCTTTTGGGATTGAGATATATAGGTAGACTTATGACCACAGTTGAGACCATTTATGAACAGTGTGGAGTGGACTTATGACCACAGTTGGGACTGTAACTTCTATTGTTAAGCAACATGGTCATTAAGTCATCATATGACCATGCCCGATTTTACAATCTTTTTTGCCACAATCATTAAGTGAATCAAAGGATCATTAAATGAATTCAGCTTCTCCCACAGAATTCGCTTGTCAGAAACAGTCTGTAAAGGTTGCAAATCACATCACATGAACCTGGGACATTGCAAACATCATACTGAATTGTTTTCATGTGACCTTGGGGACATTGCGATAATTGTTAAGCATGAGGACCAGTTATAAGTCACTTTTTTCAGGGCTGTTGTAACTTCAAACAATAAACAAATGGTTGTAAGTCAAGGACTACCTGTATGCAAAGTGGTTGTCACTACTACAACATTTAAGTTTTAAACTTGTGCTTCCATGCTTATGAGAATGATTGCTACAGAAATGAAAAGGAGAGTTGCTGTATATTAGCTCAACACAAAAAAAGTTGCAAAAAAAAAAGTTCTAAGAAAGAAATAAACAATTAGGACTAAAAGGGGGAGAGAAAATGAGTAATTTTGAGTGAAGTAAAAATAAATAATTTGGAATTAAAAATACTTCGTGAGAAAATGGTGGCAGAAAAATGTTAGAGATCTATTTTGGAATGTTAGTGCTCTGTTAAACAATAGAATAATGCAATAAATGTTTCTAAGTAAAATTGTGAAAAGGAAGTCATAAATGTTAAAAATAATAAGCTTACACTTGTATGTGGAATAACTGGAGAACTGAACACGATGGTTGCATTTCTTATGTAGTGGCTACATAGCTTGTTTAACACGCTCGTGAAACCTTCAAATGTATTGATGATTTTGTAAGCTTCCCAGAATCACCTCTACACAAGATGGATGACAAACAAGTCAAATATATAAATAAGTAAATAAATAAGAAAAATGTTGTATTATTCCCTTATAAAAAGGGGAGGTGACAAAAGAAAACGCAAAAAGTATAATTTTAATAACATTTTGTTCAGCAGGTGAGAATGAAGAAATTTTTAGAAGTGTGTTGAACTTTATGCTAGGAGTAGGTGGACCACATTTCAATGAGAAATATATGAACGTAAGGAAGCAAATTTACCTCATGATTGTTGAATTAAAGAGAACATATGGTAAACTCTGGAATGATGGAAAGTTTGCACAAATACGGAGTGGTGGTTGATTGCTAAACACAATAGGAATGATATATAATGGGAGTACACCACTATGCAAGAGAATAAATGGAATGTGTACCATGTGCAAAATTGTGTTAGGACATCTGCATACTTTTCTATGACACAATGTTTTTAGCTGAGAACTCGAATGATTTTAAGTTGAGTGTTAATTGTATGATGCAATGAATAAAATGGAAATATTGCTATTACTATTAGTACAATTTATATGGCCATCCACTTGCAAAGCATACTTGTATGGCTGACAATGTTAAAAGCAACAACAAAATATAAAAATAATAAAGATCCAAAAAGAAAAGAAAGGAAAGGAAAGGAAAGGAATTCTGGAATCAAATTCACCTCATACAGCTGTCAGGTCACATAATAGTTTGAACCAATGCTATGGAAAGCATAGTTTTTCGGGACACTTTGAAAAGCCAGTTTAATATTAAAGTTTTTGAAATTAAATTGGGTACTTAATAATTTTCCATCTTTGAGTGCACAATAGTCCTTTCATGGTTATCCTATGCAATACTAATTTCCTATATTTCTTTTCTAGCTAAAGGTCCATAAAACCCAATAGAAATAATTTCTGAAAAATTTTCCCCCAGATATTTTTCAGTTTTATTTTGCATGCAAGTTACAGTATGTGTCTCTTTCTTGTAATATTTTTATTATATTGTTTAATTATTTTGTTTTCTTAAAAACAGATTTGCAAATAATAATGCAATTGAACTGAATGAATTATATCACTATATCAGATTTGTCTTGATACAATAATAGTCTTGAGTACCACTCAGAGTAGTAAAAACCATTGGAACAAAGTTTCTGCAAAATTAAAAACTCTTGGTAAGTACTTTATCTATCTAGTTTTCTTGGCATAAGAATAGATATAGTTTTCACCCCCAGTCTAGACTTCAGGTATGTTTTTCTCCTGGTAGTCTTCTCTCTGAGTACTAATTAGTTCTGACCCTGATTTGTTTGTGCTCAACCAAGGTAACTAGATGTTGCCACCTGTTGTAGTGAAGAGAAGCTTCCAAAACTTTCAGTAGGCTGGCTCAACTAGGTCACTCTGGGGAAGTAGTTATGAACATGTGGTTGCTTCTTCTCCAAGCAAAAAAAGGAACTTCTGCCATGTATGCTATAAACTGTTACCATTATTTAATGTTAATAGCATGCCAAAGAAAATTGCTAATAATACATTATACAATTATATGCCTTTCATATCAGTGCATCTATTAATGTAAGATACATTCAGAGAGGTCTGGCTTTGCAGTTTTTAGTTAGGATTATCCATGTGTGAAACTAAATTATTTATTCTCCTTTTTCAGTTCGAGCTACATCAGCTTGCAATTATATCCATTATGTTTGAGTGCTTCGTCATGTGTTCTCAGATTTCAGAAAATAAAAACATACATCTTCTTTGCATAAAGCAAAGCCCTGAAAAGGGCTATATTTCTCAAAAGTGAGAGAATCATCTGTATGTAGTATCAAATGGTTCTTTATATCATTCTGTCAAACCAGTAGAGTTCCCAGTTCCTCAGCATTTTTTGCCATTTATTTCTATATCTATTTGAAGCAGCCATGAGATCTCAGATCCACAGCCATAACCTGTGCTTTCCACCAAGTCATCATATCCCTTCTCCTCTATACTTGATCAGTATTTCATTCCCTCATTTCCTTTCAATTGCAGATCCATTTCTTTCTTTCTTTCCACCCTTAATAGACCAGAATTATAACGTGGGGTTTATTTTATTTTTGGCTTATAATTATAATACTAAACCACTTACAGATGAAAGCTTTCTGAAGTCATGGTCCAGCAGAGTTCTACTTGATATCCTCTAATTCCGTGATGGCAAACCTATGGCACGGGTGCCACAGGTGGCATGCAGAGCCATCTTGCTGGGCATACAAGCTGTCAGCCAACTTTCCTCCAGCTGAGCATGCACATGTGATTGCGTATGCACACATGCGCAATTGCAGAGACCCAGCTGGTTTTCGGGCCACCGCTGTGCATGTGTGTGATTGCAGCAGGAAGTCCAGTTGGTCTTTGGAGCTCTCCTGTGCATGCACATGTGATTACTCATATGTGTGTGTGTGTGTGTGCCTGCATGCAACATGCATGCATTGCATGTGGCAAGTTGCATGCATCCACAGATGGTGTGGTTGCACATGCAACGCACATGGACGAGACGCACACAAGTGCAGATGGCATGCACAAAGCACATACTTTTCAGCACTCGGTAAGTAAAAAGTTCGCCACTACTGCTCTAATTCAAGAGAGGCTTGGTTTAGCATTGTATTTTAACTTGAACATTGCTTTAGAGTGCCATTGGTCTGAACTTACATTAAAATGACAAAGAAACAATATCAACACTGCATGCATTCTGAAAAAGAGAGAGGGAATGAGAGGGAGAGGGAGAGAGAACAGATTTACCAGTGGTACCATGTCATCTCTATATCTGTTTCTTTTTGAAAGATATAAAAGGTTACAAATGACATAGAAAACTCACATTTGTGCCCAATACCACACAGAATATTAAAACAACATATTGTTTTAAACAAAGAAAAAAAACCAGTAGTACAAGGTAATCTTCGCTTAGCAATTACCTTGTTTAGTGACTTCTACAATTATGGGGAAATGCAAAAGTAACTTTGCAATCAGTCCTTGCATTTACAACTTTGCAGGTTTATAAAGCAAAGGAAAGCTGAAGTACGATCATAAGTACAGTTGCAGTTTGCTTAAATAATATTAAGTATTAGATTACCTCTCCCTGAAACCATCTGGTGATTGTATCAAAATAGTTATAAACAGGGGTAGGTGAGGGCCCAGGGTAGGGGTGGTGGGGTGGCGGTGGTCATCCAGGAGGTCCTTCGTCCTAGGGAAACCACTGTTCCGCAGGTAGCCGGGTGTGAGTCTCTTTTTGTGAAGTGGGGCTC
>JAEANM010010219.1:0-15911 GCA_017656035.1 Myanophis thanlyinensis
AGTGTATGTGTATGTGTATGTGTATGTATATTTACAAGAGAAAGCAAAAATTGGCACAACGCCAGCTAGATGACCATGAGCCAATCACACATTCTCAATCTTAGCAGGCAATGTCAAAGCACTTTTGAAATCTTGCAACCCTCCAACCCAAACCCTGTAAAAACTTGTCCAGGCAGTTGCTAGGTGTCAACACCTCCCAATATATAAATTAAACAAAAACATATTTGCATTAGTTATGATACATTACCATTTGTATGATGTCATTGCATATGTGACGTAATTTGGACATTATCCTGGCTTCTGACTGATGGTGCTCTTCCTTCAAACCTACCTGCCCTTTCTTCCATCTGTCCAATGGATTGTTGATGTTAGAAAACAAATATAGAATTAATGATAACTGATTTTATTTTGTTGCATTGCAATGATGATCTCAAAGTGGATTTATCTTAGTTTGCCCTATCTGTGCAAGTGGTGCTTTAGTGTGGGGCAAAGGAATGTAAAGATAAAAAACTAAGGTTTGTTCCTCACTGTAAGGTTTAAAGTATGTATATAATCAAGTGTTGGTTAAACAAAGCTAAATTATCCTTGTGGTCATGAAGACTCTGAAGTTTGCATTTGTATAGAAAAGATTTTGCTGAAACCATAAAAATATCAGGATATATCGATCTTCTGGCAGATGAAATTCAGTGCTTTTGTTTGGTGTTCCAGGGCACCACTTTCTAGAATACACTGCATTACCCTTATCCAAACTATGTTTTTTTCTCATTTCTTTCTTATGCATCTGAAGAGCAGATTTGAGGAAACAAGCCCAAATCTGATCATTCACACTATCTCAACAGGCTAATGGGTACTAAATCATAGCATTGATTCTTTTGTGTGTCTCTTAATTTCCAAAATTGCATTGAAATAAACACATTTTTTTCAGCAAACGCAATCTGTCTCTTTCCTGTTTCATCCCTGTTTTTATTTATTTACAGAATCCTTAAGCAATTCATGTCAGTTTTAAAAATCCTGTTAGTAATGACTTTTCTATTGATTTTCAGATGACTGTTACATCCTGTTTCCTAAGATCTTGTTGTAAATAGTGGTTACCATGACAAGGTGCTCTGTATTTCTACCATAAATATTGGCATCTGTTTTTAATCATTATTACTTCCATAAATCTTGTATACTTTTTCCCCAGTATACTTATTCATAGAAAGTTGCAAACTTAACTTTGTAGACAGGCTAATCAAGACCACAGAGCATAAGCAGATTATAAACAAAATTTGTGCCACAGTAATACATATAATTCTCTGAATAGTCCAAGTTAGAGTTAATTTTTTTTCATTTGAACGAGTTCTTTAAGAATAATAAGTGTATTATTGGCTAAATTTTGAGAAATGGCAGTCTGGTTCATTGGATACCTATTATTTACATAAGTTGTGGGGTGAAAAGAAGGAAAAGCAAAGATGGACAAGAGAAACTGAGTTACTTATTGATGGTGACATAATGGCATGAATTAAGTCTTGCATAAATACATTACTAGTGTGATATACTGATCCATGAAAAATATCATTTCATTACACAAAAGGTTGATAGTCCTGGTATTCTCCTTTCTCCCCACCAACCCGATCTAACTAAATGGTTAGTGGGTATATCGTGGAGATGGAATAAAATGGGACGCAGCTCTTTAAATTATTAGTGCTCTCTTACATTCTTGTGTCCAAAAAATTAATGATGGTTGCTATCTTTGCTAGCAGATGAAGTTGGATGAAAAGGGCAAGGAAGCCATACTGTCCACTGGTTCCTGCCCAAAACCTATCCCACATTAAATCTTTATGGATAGTTGGCTTTTTTTTTGTTGTGGCACAATGCAACTCAGATAAGCTGAAGTGCAATTGATGTCACTATACTTTTCTGCCAAGAAGACATCTTGAAGACATCCTCCAAAGGTTTGTTTTTTCAGATTGGAAAGCAAGATTGCTGCAGAGAGATCTGGAAGGGTGTGGGTGTGCGTAACAGAAACCTACAACAGTAGCTTCTTCTTTAGTAAAATGAGCTCAACAGCACCATCAGAGAAAGTTCTATTTTTTTTTTAGATATTCTGAAGCATTAAGTGGAAAAACATATTTTTCTTTTGAAGGTATATAAATATTTCAAAAAGTTGGAAAATAGATTTTGGCACTATTAGAATAATCTGCTTTTCATTTATCCAATAATTTGTGAAAATGGCATACAGAAGAGGTCTTTTGAATCCTCAAAATCTGGATGGTTGATATGGGAGGAAATTAGTTTTCAACTGGAAAGATTGAAGCAAACATGTTCCACTATGTTAGCTAGAGAGAAAAGAAGCAACCTGAAGAATAATGTGGCACACAGTTAATAATAATAACCCTTGATGATTTGATTGGTACTATATCATTTCCGCTCCATCATTGCTTCAAGAAATATTTGAGACTTTAAAGAGCAAGAACCACGATTTAAGTCTGTAAACAAATCATATTAATGTTTCTAAACATGTGGAGTGAGATAATATTTTCTGGACCCATCCTCTCATCTTTTTCTGTTGGTGGGTGGAGTTATTCTGTTTATTAAAAAATTTAAGAGTCCATAGAAGCTAAAGCAGGAGCATTTTTACATTGCACAACTATTTCAGTAAGTAATTTAAGATTTGAAAACTTTATTTTTTCTATATTTTACCTAGAATAATTTAATCACATTACTTAGAAGGGTTTTAATCTATTTTATTTTAAATGCATGCTATTTAATTGTTTCTCAATTTAGGTAGTGAATTATTTTAAGTAGATTATATATAGGTATGCACAGCAGCATTTGCAGGAAATCTATAGAAGCAAGGATTAGCAATAACAATAACATTTAGACTTATATACCGCTTCATAGTGCTTTACAGCCCTCTCTAAGCGGTTTACAGAATCAGTATATTGCCCCCAACAATCTGGGTCCTCATTTTACTGATTTAGGAAGGATGGAGGCTGAGTAAGTAATTGAGCCAGTAAGAACTGAACTACTGGCACCTGAGAGAATTAGCTTGCAAGTCTAACCACTGCACCACCAATCGGGTTGTTTCTTGTTTCATTTGTTTTACACTACAAAAAAATCCTTCATGATGGTCTGTCAACTAGAACATATTCTTTCAGATTTTACACCCCAAAGCAACAAATCTTAACAAAATGATGTGGAAAAATGAAGGACTATGATTAGAGGTCAAACAAAAATGTTCTTCTTGGTGCATTGTAGAATGTGTGTAGTATACAGTTATACTATTTTATGCATGGTTAAAGAAAAGACACAAGCCATTATGTAGAAACATTGGAAATAATATTGTCATTCTTTGTTATATTTTACTAGCGTTGTTACAGAAAAGTTCATGGTTTCTCTTAGCCTTATACTTGAAGTACCTTTAAATAGGATTCATGATGAGTATCTTTTTTCAGTATGAGGAACATTTTCTGTTTTACAAATGAATCGGTAGCTTTTTCAGATTCCTGGCTAGTAGTACATTCTTCAAAGATAAATTACTGAAAAATATGTTGCAGCGTTTTAAAAAATCTTACTTAACTTTGCTATGTTGAAATTCCAATTTTTGTAAGTCAGCCTTCCCCCATCTAATGTTCTCAAGATGTTTTTTCCTATGCATTTGGGAGGGGGAATAGAAGCATGGGCATGTGTTGTTTGTAATACAAAGGCCTATTGTGACTGGCCACAGTTGCTACTAGGACTTGCCTTTCTATGATAAAAAGTTCTAGTGAAAAATATAAGCTAGTACTAATCCTATATGTTGTTTAAAAAGGAAGGGTGAGGAAAATATACAGCTCCCAACTTTTCTCACACTCTTCTTATGCATGCTTATGGTTGCTATGACCATGCTTAAAGAGTTTTGTATGCATAGTTCATAACGCTGGATTGAAATGAGAATCCTACACAGCATTCATTTGGGTGTTTATACGCAACTCTCCTTCCAGCTATGGATAGACTGTACCTGCTCATAGAAGGAATTTTTTATTGCACAAAAGAAGGCAGGTTCAATAGTCCTGTGTCTTTAGGTTGACCCATGGGGGGGGGGGGGAAGTTGTCTGAAAACTGGAATTGCTATTACCTGTCAGGATATTGACAAGTAACCATAATTATTGAGATAGATGGATCACGTATTTGATGGGATGCAATGATTGTCATGGGCATACTTCTAGAACAGTGTAAATGTGATTCTGTGTTTATATGATCCTAGCTGAAAGTGAGTAGAAAACAGCTGTGACTCCAGATTTATTATTTATAATGTTAATGTTCCAGCTGCTACAATTGTATACCATATACTGTAAACTATTGAGATTTTGGTTGATTAAAGCAGGTACAGCTGTAATAATAAATGATAAATGAATATATTAGTTGCATATAGAGTACTAATTTAGCTCTGACTTGAATTTGGTCTCTAGATACATAGTAAAGTTTTTCTTTCAAGCCTGTGGGCTCAGTTCACGATTTATCTGCAAGCAATAATTCATGGTCCCTGATGAAGCATGTTTGTCTAGTATACTTCAGAACATAGATCTGATTCAATGAATGCATCAAAACATGCCTTTGCACATACATCTGCTTTGTTGGATTGCTACAAAAGTCTTTTATTATATACTCATAATTCATCCAAGCTTGAAATTCCCTCTCTACATCTATGAAACCAGCATCACATTTGGAGTCTTGCAAGGTTTTCCAAGGAGTGAAAGAAGACAGGGAAGTTAAACTTGGTCAACAACCTTAAGAAGGGCACCCATTATTTCTTAGTAAAAGTGTTGTGTGTTGAAGATAAGGTATACTCAAAACAAAGGCAGAAGTTTCTCATCCTGATGAATCTGAATGTTTGAATATGAATGAATAAGTTTTAAATTTCCAACTTGCATTTCAGAAAGTCTTAAACTAAGGCAGGCACCAAGTATTTGGTATAGATCAACACAACAAAAAGCTTTCCAGAGAAACATCAATTTCTGCTTTCCATTGTGTCATGTGGCTTAAAAGCAAGAGACAACAGGGGAAAAATAGAGTGAACTGAATTGAATGTGGTATTTCCAACTCTTGAGTAAAAAGCTGCCTTAGACTGACAACTGCCTAGAACAGATAGGCAAGCTTTAGTCTCTAAAGACAAATAGACAGGAAGCATTTTAGATCAGCCTGGAGTCTTCTTTAGTGACATCTTGCACAAAAGGGGAATAAAAAGCAATATAAATGTCTATTTTCTAGCCCCATAAAACTCTTTTCCAGGATTTTTGTTGCAGAATTTGCCATCTGCAGAAGATCTGCTAGCAGTAGCCCATGGCATAAAGTTTTTGTAACTCTATCCTAGAGGTATACATAAAATACTAAATAAAATACATAATTTTACTTGTTAATTCATTAAAGAGCAATTTCATTTTCCTTTCCTTTCTCGCCTTAACAAAATGAAAAACCCCAGCAGGTTTTTGTAAAAATATATGGTAGTTGACAAAAAGCATGGTAGTCATTAGTGGTCCTTCTATTTGATATGGCATTGCTGTCACTTTTTCCTTCAACATGTTCCAAATTTGCATAATGTTCAGAGGAGAGCAAAATGCCAAACTTTCCTTCCGCTGGAATCAGATAAACATTTCCAATTGTAGGAATCTGTAAGAATGGAAGTAAAAAAATGGAACATTCCATTGATATCTGATATCTACTTTTGCAGATTGAATAGACTCTGTTGGACCCAATGTTTTATTTTTTTTAAATAATTGAAAATTACTAATTGAAGTACATCCTTCCAGGTTCCAATGACGTTCCAATGACGTTAGTACAGTCCAGTGCTTCTCAACTTTAGAAACTTTAAGATGTCTGGATTTCAACTCCTAGAATTCCAAAGCCAGCTAGCTGGGGAATTCTGGGGGTTGAAGTCCAGCTATCTTGAAGTTGTCAGGGTTAATAAACACTGGTATAGTATAGTATGTAACCAGGCTTAGTTCTAAAGTTAAAGATTTAGGATAGAGAAGATAATACAATTGCTAATTGTAGATACATAGTTAAAATTTATTTTTTAACGTATTTAACTCCCCCCACCTCTAAATTTGAAAGCAAAAGGAAGAGAAAAATAATAACAATTCAATAAATGTGATATGGCATTCTAAACCAGCCTTCATCACAAACACTGCCCTTCAATTTTAGCTTAGGAAACCAGGGGGGGGGGGGGAAATATAGGACTCTTAAGACAACATTGCGAGTGTTTTAGGACCTTGGCTGAAGAGTAATAAACCATGCATCTTTGTTTATGGGGGTGCATCAATACAGTGAAGAGAAAAACTTCACACTAAAATTGGAATCCATAAATCTGTACTGCAAAGTTTCATGGTCAACAATGTCGAATTGTCTTTCTACCACAGTAAGGGCTGAGCCAACAGAAAACTTCAGTATTGGAAAACCTTTATCTGTTCAGACAAATTCATGAGCTTGACTAATATTAATACCATATATAGCACCATATAACCAGTTCTTTATTTCATTACAATACCCTCTTTAAAAAAGAGAAAAATATCCAAGAAATAAAGTAACATCATGCTTTGCCCATAGTGGATCCTCTCATGCACTCAATATCTTTTCAGCGCATTTTGAAACTGGATTACAAATAAATATATGTAGTAATCTCTGTACATATATATTGGCCTACAGATTTCATATTTGCTTTAATGTACATTTTTATCTATCTATGGATCTGTTAATAGGCTACAAGCATGTCAGTTCACATGGACAAATGGGTCTACAGGCCAGGAATCTCCAGCCATTTTATTCTAGGTGTCTTTTTGGAATTTAGAGAATTAAGGACATTGCAATAGTTACAAAACAGCTATTGTAACAGCATAGCTAGTCATAGCAGGCCAAGGAAATATGCTAATCACCCTAAAGTGATGCTCATTAATTATGATTTTTACAAGCCGTCTTCAAATTGACATTTATATTGGTTGCTTCAGACTATGATATAAATTTAAGTCTGGAACATCCTAATGCCAATATGGATCCTCATTTATTTTTACCATCAGACTACAGAATGATACAATTATGGTTTTGCTACAGATATTTGAGGAGAAAAATCTTAGATTTTTAAAAAAATAATACATATCAATAGGAACCTCTCCTTCTGACACAAGATTATATTGTTATGCAACATTATGAACTTGAGTTTGATTGTGTTTGTAGAAGAGGAAATACATTAAAAATACAGTTTTTGTTATTTGTGAATATGCTAGCTGTTTTTTAAACATTACATTAATGTACTGTTTGTTTTGGGAAAGAAAAAAAATCAATTCTCATTCAATTAGGTATTAATATTGTTTACACAGATCTGCCATGAAAATTCAAGTGATATATTTTTTCTGTAGGCTTACTCTTTGTGTGAAAGGGATATACTTTTGTGTGTGAAAAGGGATATACTTTTGTACGTGTGAGAGGGATATACTTTTTAAAAGTGTTCTATGTTTTCCCAGTAAGAGTGTGGTTTCCATTTAGTATGTTGGATGTACTAATTCTTTCATTCAAAGAAGATTTAATTGTAAAAGCCAAAACACATTTCCAAGATAGTTGATATGCCAAATCAGGAGTAGAAGCAGGGGTCAACAAAAGTCAGACCAGACTTTTCATTTTCTTAAGTTCATTACAACTTTTCTCACAGGGGAGAAGTTGATGCAGCCAGGAGAATCCTAAAGGACACTAATTTAACGTGTAACAAGCGCCAGTTTCACTGAAACAGAAAGTTCAATCAATTAGTGGTGAAATATAGGATTTCAGAAGGGACTTTTCAAAGACCTAATGGAAATGGAGATGAAGGGAAGGAACCACATAAAACTACAGAAACTGAGTTAAAGCTTGCAGGGAAATGATAAGGGAAACAAATTACAGAATGAGAAATTGCTAAGCACTAAAGAGGAAAGGGATAAAGACCCAGCTCATATGCAGGTGTACAATTTTCATTCTATGAAGCAAAAACCTTATCAGGATAACTGCATCCAGAGTTTGGTTCCTATCCTAACCCCCCCCCCTTTTTTTTTTGCAACCGAGATTGACTCTCAGAATTTTTTCACAAGCAAAAATGTAGATTCTTACACCCATTAAAAAAATGAAGAGGAAAGGTCTTGAAAAAAAAGTGCATGAAAAAGAAAAATTTCCTGCAAATCTAGCTGGAAATGAAAGAGGAAGAAGAAGAAAAATTATTATTTATTATTATTATTTATTAAATTTATATACCGCCCTTCTCCCTGGGAGGGTGAGTGAGTGATAGGTTAAGTTGAATGAATGAAAAGCAGAACAACATGAATTAATTAGGAAATCAAAGTTCTTTTTTTCCTATAGCCAAATCAGAAAGTTCAGGTAGTCCTTGACTTATGACCACAATTCAATCCAAAATATTTGTTGCTAAGTGAAACATTTGTTAAGTGAATTTTGTCCCATTTTATGATCTTCTGTGCTACAGTTGTTAAGTGAATTGCTGCAGTTGTTAAGTTAGTAACATGGTTGTTAAATGAATCTGGATTTCCTATTAACTTTATTCATCAGAAGATTGCAAAAGGTGATCACGTGACCCCAGGACACTGCATCATAAATGCATGAATATGAGTCAGTTGCCAAACATCTGAATTTTGATTACATGACTTTGATGATATGCAATGGTTCTAAGTGTGAAAATCAGTCATAAGTAACTTTTTAGTGCTCTTATAACTTTGAATGGTCACTAAATGAACTGTTGTAAGCTGAGGACTACCTGCACATTTTTCTATGCAACTATTTACAGTATTAAAATAAAAGCCCTTATGATTTGGCTCCTCTACATGGATGTATTAAATCCTCTTGTTGCCTGAAATAGGAAGTAAAAAATGAATGTTTTCATTACCAAATAAAAGGAGAGAAATGCAGTTTGTTTTCTATTAAAAATTGTCAAGGATATGTGATTTAAGGGCCAAACAGTTGAAGGTTGATACAAGAAATGCTGATGTAACTTTAATAGGAAACTGATGTAACAGTAACAGGAAACTGATGTAACAGTAACAGGAAGCTGATGTAAGAATGACTCAGCATTAGGTATTACTGGTTTAAGAAGAGGTTCACAGAAGTTTTTACCCTTTTAAGAGATAGTTATATAAGGAAACCAATAGAGAACATTCCTTCCTTTCTTGATTCGTTGCTTACTTGCTGCTTGTTCCTTGTTTGATTATGACCGGTTTACAGAGCAGAAAGTATTGTTGCTCCTGGATTGTCTCATAAAAGTAGTCATGCTGGAAAAACTGACAATGCTGCAAACACTCACAAAAATATGTCATAATGTATAGTTGAGTATTTTACATTGTGTCAGAGTTCATTCATTGTACAAATCTATTATGTAGTTTGACTAGTTTTTTTTGAAAAATAGGTTTTATTAGATTTCTCATAAAATAAAATGAGAAAAAAAGAATTAAAAAGCAAATAGAGAAGGGGAATGTATTTATTAATAAATAATAAATAAATATATATAAATAAATACAAATTATAAATATGAAATGCATTAAACTTTGATCTAAAATTCAGTGTTGCACAATATTCTTATAATCATGAACAATTTTAATTGCAAAATCCCCAAATTAATCTAGTATTTATTTTAGTTTCTAGCAAAAAGTTGAAAAGTGGTTTCCACATAGAAACAAAATTAGACAAAGTCTTTTCTTTAATCAAGGTAGTTGATTTCCCATCTATTTTTCTATTGTGGGAATTTATCTTTTCATTACTGGACATACAAAGTCCTCACTGAAATTCTCATAGGTAAAAATAAAGTCCCATGTTTTTGTACAACTGTTCATCCATCAAATGTAAAAGAAAAACATCATGCATCTGGTAAACATCATGCATCTGTTGCTTCTGAGACATGATTTATGGCTTATTATGCATGTGAACCACACTGTGTGACCCAAATCATATTAAAAAATATCTTATTTGTGAACATTATCTATGCACCTATGATACTCTCTTGATCTACATGCATTTTTAGGCAGTACCAGGAAAATAAAATATTGTCCACTTTGCAGCCAGTGAAAAAGCATTATGAGTGGTAAATGTCAGCCCATGTTTTTCATTGAATTTTTGGCCTTCTACTTGCAGTAGGCAAATTTAACTAGCAGCACTTACACATCCTTGGCTAATCTCAAGAATCTTAAAAAGTCAGATTTATTTGTATTTAGATTGTAGTATTAGGGCTACAGATAAGAACTCAAAGGCTCTATTGATATTTTAAAAACCCTTCATTTGTGCATCCCTGGTGAAACATGTTCTGGTCTCTTTATTCTTTCTATATTAAAGATAAAATAGCTACATGATTTAGGTATTGCAGTAAGACTTTAATATTGAAAAAGAATGGTTTGCCATATGAAACAGATGGTCACATAAATGTAAGTGTTTTAATTTCATCAGAAGTTCTGGGGAAGGAAGAGTTCAGGAAACCAAGTTCTACAAAGTTGGAAGCATTTAACAAGAAGAGGAGATAATTAAAAAGTAGTAAGGTATCATCTTCAGATATTTAAAGGGATGCTTCACAGACAATAGAGAACACTCTTTTTGATTTGTTTCATATGGTAGCAATTAAGTTCTAAATTATAATATTACAAATGACAAACAGGAATTTATTTGACTAAATATTTAGAATAAATATATTTTGTAAACACTTGGAAAAGAAGCTGTTGCTTGTTGGGAGCTAGTATGAATCTGTTAAGAATAAACTATGCCAAAGCAATATGATTTCCTTTTTGATAAATGATTAGTTTAGGAGACCATAAAGTGTCATTTGACTTCAGTGAAGCATTTTACAAAGTCTTCATAACACAATCATAAACAAAATTAAAAACTAAGCTATTGTTATTTAAACCCAGAGCAGGTTGAACAATTATACCAAACAATTATGTGTCATTGATTTTGTATTTAGTTATAGGAAAGTATTGAGCGTCTGTACCTAGGACTCTGTTCTATGCCCTGAACTGTTCAAAATATCCATAAGTAACTTGGATAAAGCTTAGAAAAATTTGCAGATATGGAATAGCAAACAATTTAAAGGAAAGTATTAAGATTCGACATGATGGGACAATGGGCATAAAACCAGCAAGATAAATTTCTTCCAGGAGAAGTGCAAACTCTCACACTGGGGTAAGAACAATGAAACAGTTTTATTGGGGGTGGGGTGGGGGGTGGGGAGTGGGGGAAAGGTCACTAGAGGGAGGTGTAATACAAGTGGTAAGGATCTGGTTTGGTAGTTCAAAATGGAATATGAGCTACTAGTGTAAAACTACTACAAAATATTAAAGCAATCCTAGACAATCAAGATGATAGTTTGGATGGCAAAAATGGAAAGAAAAAAATTGGAAAACACCTCCAACCATTTGTTATATGTTTAACTTGGAGAAGTCAAAACCTGAGGGAAGTGAGTTTGGGGTGGTGGTGGTAACATGATACAATATTGCCTTCAAGTATGAAGGGCTGTCACGAAGTAGAATTGTTTAGAGTTGTTCCAGAAAACAGGAGACAAAACTATGCATTTAAAGGAAGTAGATTTTGGCTAATCCTTGTGGAAAAATTCTTAATGGTAAGAGGTTTTCAGTGATGGAAGAGAAAGTAGGTGCACTGGCTGAAATTAATCTTTCCAGTCACAAAGTGATGCTCATAAAATTGCTGTCTAGAAATTGTTTTTTTGTGATACCGTGGTGGACGGTTTTCATTAGAACTGTAGCAGATGATGAAAGTTTAAATTACACATATATCATTATTACTCTAAACGATATCCATAGCTGCTATTTTAATTTTTTAAAGTGAAATATGATTAAATGTTCCACAAAATTTCTAGCATGGTCTCAATATTCTTTTTTTTTCAATCTCGTTGCTTCACACAATGAGCTGCTTCCTTCACAAATAGTACCCTCCTTTATCAAGTATTAATAATTGTTGATATTTAACAAAGACACCATACCTCTTCACACTGTAGAAAAGCATATCACCATTTCATTCTCTTTGCATGTGTTTTTCCCTTCAAAACTGTTACTGCTGTTTCTTCACAAGAAAGAACATTTTTGACCTTTCTTCCTACTCCCCCATGACCTATAAGTTGTACTAATTTTCTTAGGCAACCCAGTGGTAGATTTGTTCACTTAACAGAAGAAAAGAGAAGGAAAAATCAAGGAAGTTTGGACAGAGTCATGTGAATATATGTGAGTATAACCTTAAGTAGTTTAAGGAAGGCCATCTAAGATAAATAAAAGGTCCCAAAATGTGAATCATTGGGTTGTAAAAGTCATATGAAGCTTTGGGTAGTCAGGAAGCTATACTTGAAACATATATTCTCAGTGTGACAAAATACAATCTCAATCTAATTTATTCTTAAGTAAAGGTGTGAACACTTTTTGCTTATTCTTTGGACAAGAATAACCTTTCATTCAAAGCCATTATGTGTCTTATATATTGATAAGTCCCAGCTGGACTGCATCTGCTTTGTGTTTTGAACAGAACATTTGGATCATTATTTCTTATTATCAGAACTTACTTATGTTCTCCTAATTGTAGTGAGAAGGTCATCAAATGGCGTTAAGCCATTACTCTTTTTTCAATTATTCTGTAAAATTCAGAGTAATTCGAAAAGAGGATTTTCTAAAGCATAACAAACAGCCATGATAACTACTCTATCAAACATTAAATGCAGGTTTAAAATCCCACTCCATAAAACTTGTTTTGTATATAGCTCAGCTGAGAGAAATGTAGAGCTGCTTCAGATATCTGTAGAAGGATTTTACACTGCAATACTCCCATGAGGAAGAAGTGAGGTTTGACCCAATAAACTTTCCAGTACAAATGAAGCTTTCATGTCAATGGGCATGAGATCAATAGCACTCTTACAAGATGCAATCAAAAAGCACCATCTACTGTATGGCTACAGAGAAAGATGTAAAGATAGATAATCTTCCCTCCCTTAAGTAAAAAACAATGGCCTTGTATTCATGAGCCCAGTGGTGGAATTCAATTTTTTTTACTACCAGTTCTGTGGTTGTGGCTTGGTGGGCATGGCTGGGGTTCATGTGACTGGGTGAGCAGTTTCTGTAAGCAGGGCAATAAAGATTAAGCTAGAAACAACACCAGAATGTTTCTTCCTGCCTTCCTTACAGGCTTAACTTTGTAATGTGGAAAAAAACAAAAGGAGATTTCTTCTAACAACCAGTTCTCCGAACTGCTTAGAAAATTTACTATTGGTTCTAGTGAATCTGCTAGAACTTGCTAAATTTCACCTCTGCATGAGCCTCTTAGTGAGTATTCAGGATAAAGAAAAAGCATGTTAGGATTTGTGTCCTGATTTGTAATGTTTAAGTACACATACAAATAGTATCTGACATCATTGTCCAAGCACCTTATTCCATTACCTTCTAGAACTGGAGATTTCAGAATTTAAGATCTTTTATTATAACTTAATTTACTGTCCCCTACTACTGGGACAGGGTGGCTTAGTGGCTAAGATGCTGAGCTTATTGATCAGAAAGCAATTTGGCAGTTCAAATCCCTAGCGCTGTGTAATGGAGTGAGCTCCCACACTTTCTCCAGCTTCTGCCAACCTAGCAGTTTGAAAGCATGTAAAAAATGCAAATAGAAAAATAGGAACCACCTGTGCCTTTGGCATTTAGTATATGCTGGCTACATGACCATGGAATTGTCATCAGACAGCACTAGCTCTTTGGTCAAGAAATGGAGATGAACTCCACCCCCTAGAGTCGGGAATGTCTAACACATATGTGCAAGGGGAACCTTTACCTTTACCTTACTATCATATATACACAAAAGGAGGATTTTCAGTCTGTTATAGCCACCAAATACCTGTTGTTAAAGGAAATTATTTCAAAGAAAATAATGTTCATCAAATAAAAGCAGGAGAAGACAGGCCATATCATCAATAGTAATAAAAAAATAACTAAGGAATTTAACATTAAAAAGTACAATTTATATATTTATAGAACATCCAGTTTTCTGTGCGATGTTCTGTAGCTCAAGATTAAGAGTGTCTCATTAGTTCTTCCCAGTATTTATGTCAGAGGGGGACTTTAATGAGTGTGCAACATTAGGGAAAATTTTCTTCAAGTCTTAATAATCAACTCTTGATATGTTTAAGGACATCTCCATTTATTTTCCTGGCAGCAATTTAGAAAAGATTTGCCTCCAGGATGATGATGATGATGATGAATGATAATGATAAGTTTCCAAATGTAGACCTTAGCTATGTGGGTTTTTTTTTAAAACCCTTTTCTTCCATCCAAATCTAACCATGACCAATCCTGTTTAGTTTTGCAAGGTCAGCTGGACTAAATAATGCCACTCTTTATATATATATCACTTAAACAGGGGTTAACAAACAGGGTTGTCAAACTCACTGCCCATGGGCTGGATACATCATGCACTGGCCATGTCCATGCCTGGTTTAGCAAAGGGAAGAAAGGTCATGATACTGTGACAATGACATGGTGACAATGCAAGTTTGACAACCCTGACCTAAATACTGATTCCAGTTTTGCTTCTTTTTTGTATCAAAGGCCAAAAGAAAATCTGGAAATCTAGGATTTTAAATGGATGGAAGCTTTTATATATGTAAACTTCAAATAATGGATCCAGCATTCATAGTATCATGGTGTATTCTCAGTTTCCCCTAATTACTACTATGTTTGGGAGTCTTTATATTCTTAATACAGGGGTGAAATTCAGCCAGATTACATCACATCACCTGAACCAATAGTGGCAATTTGAAATCGGCCCCACCCACCCTGCCCTGCCCTTCTATTTTCTTAAACGAGCTTCATTTTTTTTGTTTCTTACCTTAATCAGCTGTTTGGTGCATCTATGGAGCCTTCCTGATGATCTCGGCTGCCTCTGGTGCCTGTAAATGAGGTTTAAAGAGCCACGCTGCAGCATGTTTGGCGCACGCATGCGCACAGAATCAATAGCAAAACTGGTAGGATTCCACCCCTGTCTTAATGCTCCATTAAGGTAGCATTAGATAAAATTCCAATTCACTTCTTAATAGAACTATTATAGAACTATAGAAGTATTAAGATAGATAAAATTCCAATTCACTTCTTAATAGAACTATTATAGAACTATAGAAGTATTAAGAGTTTGTCAAAAATCTACCTTGAGCCAGATAATTGCAAACTTTAGGTTAATGTGGCATAGTGATTAAGGTGCTGGCAAAACTGATATCTCGGTGTGTCCACTGTTATTGAAATTCATTAGATAATGGGGGAATCCAGCAGAACAGTTACTGTGGAGGAAATTGGAGGAGAGATGAGGAGAGAACATTTTTGATGTTGTTTCAAGCCCAAAGATACGAAGGTTGAGGTGTTGGATTAAGACTGGAAAGACCCAGGTTCTTTCACCACAGATGCTCATTGAATCCTTTTGGGTCAGTAGTCTTCTAAGCTCAATCTCCTTTACAGATTTCAAAAACTGCAGTGTTTTGTACATAATTCCTGAATGAAAGGTAGGATATAAATCTAATAAATAAATAAGAATGTGCATTTGACCCCTGCACAGTTCGTATTTCTTTTCTAAGAACATTAATGCAAAGTCTAATATAATGTAGGGGCTGCAAATCATGGTTTAGCAGCCAGTGTAGTTGAAGCTGCAATTTGCAGAGAAGAAATAGATTCCAGTACTGTAAAATGTTCTCATGTGTTTTTTGTTCCTACTGGAGAAATTGAGTGCCACAGTCCCTCCATATTTCTTTGCCCCCAAATTAAATTGGTTTTGAGACCCAACTGCAATGCAGTTCCACCCTGAATATATCCCATTAGCCATCTCTCTTTCTCCTTGAGAAATTGTAAGAAGTTCTAGAAATTCACAATAAGTATTTGGAAGTATTTGGAAGTTAATATATTATATAT
>JAEANM010010220.1:0-15910 GCA_017656035.1 Myanophis thanlyinensis
ATAAATAAAATAAATAAATTTAATAAATAAATAAACTGAAAGATAATTTACTTGGAAATTATAAATTATGTCTTGCCTTTTCTCAATGCTTTGTTTTGGGGCCCTTCAATGAGTGTTAACTCCTGACAACTGCATGGATTGGTCCCTGCAGTTTTCTTGATAAGGTTTTTCAGAAATGGTTAGCCATTGCTTTCATCCTAGGGTTGAGACAGAGTGACTAGTCCAAGGACACCCAATACCAAGGGTGGAATCCAACCGGTTTTGCCACCAGTTCCATGTGCACGTGTTTGCGCACCAACTGTGCTGCCATGTGGCTTCTAAACAGCTTCATTTTGCTTACCAGAGGCAACCTGGGTGATTGGGAAGGCTGAGATTAAGGTGAGTAAAAAGGAAAAAAAATTGAAGGGGATATAAGACAAGAAAAAGCGGGCAGGTTGGAGGGCCCAAACATCGCAAGGGGCGGGCGGGTGGGGCCAAATGCCGTCGCCGCTACTGGATCAACAGAACCAGTCCAACCAGGCTGCATTTCACCACTGCCCAATATAAATCTACAACTCACAGCTTCCTAGTTTCTAGCCCAATATCATAATCACTACACCAAACTGGCTTTCTTTATACTTTAAGACTTTAAGAAACAATTTATCAGAACTGATCGCAGCTCAATATTACTGAGAATCAACTGAATAACTATTTATAAAGTAAACTTAAAGATAACTTGTAGGTTATACTATAAGATTATAGTATGAGCAATAGTTTTCCAAAAATATACTGACAACAATGCTATTTCCAATTAATTTGCTTTTTTAGTCTTAATGTAACAAAATGTTTTCTTATTTCTTATATCTTTCTCTAGCCTTGACTCAGTTTTTCAACAGACTTTGCCTGAAGAAGAGGCATTGCTTTGACACTTTTGTTGTTCTTTTCCTGGCAGCATTCCAAAAGGACCCTTGAAGTCTATCAAGAAAGCACTGTTTTTTTATAAAAAACAATTTGACAATACAGGCAGTCCTCAACTTACAACAGTTCAACCTTCAAAATTACAACGGCATTGGGAAAAGTGACTTATGACCATATTTCAGAGATACGACCTTTGCAGCATCCCCATGATCATGTGATCAAAATTCAGATGCTTGTAACTGGTTCTTAGTTATGACCATTGCAGTGTCCCAGGGTCATGTGATCACATTTTGCAACCAAAGGTCATAAAATGGGACAAAGTTCACTTAACAAATGTCTTAATTAACAAGAGAAATTTCAGGCTGAATTGTGATTGTAAGTTGATGATTACCTGTATAGAAATACTTCCTGGTCTAAAGAATCCAACAAACCTATAGGTATTAGCAAATGAGTGCAGTAAATTTTATTGAGTGAGAGAAACACATTCACAATATAACCGGTATTATTTTATATAGTTGCGGAGATGCAAATATTCTGATCTGAAACAATAGAAGCCGTCAGTTCAAAGATAGTGTTATTGGTCTTGGCATACACTTATTGTCAATAGTGCCACTTAACTGTGTGACTAAAAGCATAAAAAAATATCCAATTAGATTTTTCCGGAATTCAGGAAAAATGTAATTTAAAAAAAAATTGCTTTCACTTTCATTAGGAAATCTCAGGAATAGAGTTCCAACCATAGGATCCCTGGATGAAAAATTCTAATTTGTTTTTAGGATTATTTTTTGGTTCTTTAATCTTATGTATTTGTCTCATGCCAGCAATAACTTGGACACTTCAGTGATGGATGGGAATTTGTTAGACATGCCATACTAAGAGTTTGGAATAAATATAAAACAAGGCCCATTATGAAGTTGCCTCTTGGGGTGTCACAACAGGAAGCCTTTTTCAGAAAAGAAATGGTGGCAAAGCCAGACTGGATGACGTACAGTAACATTTTATCTGTCAACTCTGGTGACCCAATAATGAAGCTGAAGGAAGAACTTGAATCAGAAAGTTATGTATATCACTGGTTTACCTATCAACAACTGAAAGAAAGGTTTAAACTGGATTTTTAAAAAGTTATGGATTTGATAAATAAATTGGAAATTTCATTATGTGGCAATGATGAACTCATTATTGCTAAAATCTATAAAATGTTATTGAAATTGAATTTGGAAAATGAACATGTAAAACATTGTATGATGCAATGGGCAAGGAACTTTGGATACAATAAGTCAGAACAATGGGAAAATATGTTGACAAAGGGTCTAAAATTTACCTTAAATTATAATCTAAAAGAGAATCTCTATAAAATCATGTACTGTTGGTATTTAACACCAAGAAGTTATCTAAGATGTACAAAGGTGTGTCAAATGAATGTTCAAACCAGAACTTTTCCTTTTGGTTCAATGGAAAAAGAACAAGAGAACATTTTTGGGAACTTTGTTAGTATATATGTCGACAGCAGCAAGACTATTGTATGCACAAAAATGGAAGACTCTTCAGTTCCAACCATGGGCGAACGATTGCAGAAGCTGATGGAGTTAACTGAAATGGCAAAACTGATCACCTTGATTAAAGAAAATAATATAAGCACTTTTGTTTCCACATGGAGACCGCTTCTGAACTTTATGCTTGACGTGGAGAAGAATAAAACTTTGACTTTGGGATTTACCAATTAGACTGGTAGATATTTATAGAAATGGCTTCTTTATACTTTTAGGAAAAAGGGAAAAGTTGTGATCTGATGTTAATGTCTTATTTTACTGCAGCAGAGACAGTCGGAAGGCAATGCTTCTTTTTTTTAATCTTTCCTCACTTTTCCTTCCCTTTTCCTTTCCCACTGCTTTCCTGTTTGTATTTTGTATTTTGTATTAGTTTATAACTCAATAAAAATGTTAACTGATTAAAAAAAGTGATGGATGGGAATTATGGAAGCAGGGATCTTCCTTCATTACAGCATCTGTGAATAAAGCTAGTATGAGAGAAAACATTAAATCATAGTGAGAATACATGCATGCTATAAAGGCCTGACTTAGGCCTGTGAACATCTCTGGCTTCTACTTAGATGCAAATCACATACGTGTCTGAGATGCTGCAATTCTGCAGGTAACTTAAGCTGGGTTCAAATTTTGTATTAAGTCATAGTTTGTTTTAACCAGAATTTCTGGACAATGACTTGGTTCTTATATCAAGGTAAACTGTATGTCATGGTTTGTCTTAATATAATTTGCCAGCCCAATTTTTGAGTCTATGTGCAAATATACCATATAATCCATGCAAGTACAAATCAGTGAAGAGAGAGATCTTGCTATGGGAACATCCCCTTTCCCACCTTGCTATTGAAGTGTAGTGTGTGTGTATGTGTGTTAAGTGTGTGATGGACATTGAACCTGGACAGTGATGATACTGCTCATCTATTGACATCTATGGTAAAGGAAATATAAAATTCTACTCAAGAGCCCCTTTCTTAATTTTCAGCTTTAATCCAGTTCCTTGACCACCTACTCAGTTTGTTTTATGATATGTAAGCGTAAAATACTTTTCAGTGGCTTTGGGTGAAAAATTAACGCCTCAGCAGAATACAAAATATGACTGACTCTGGGAAAGGGGGATGGAAGTTGTGGGTGGGATAGCAAAAAAAGGAGAAGGCTGGAGATTTCTCAACAGAGTTGCATATAAACATTTCAGCTAAGCCATAAAACAAGACGTGGGATAATGTGCAAACTACATACTATATGCATAGCTTTTTGCCTTATAAAAGCAAAAGCTATAATTTCATTTTTTTAGCATTTATATGAATACTCCATGGATAACGGGGCAGCTTCTTTTAATTCATGCCTGCAAAACTTTTCTCAAGAGTTTTTTTTTTTTAAACTGACTATGGAATGAAATATTAATTGGGTTCAAAATGTAATGTAATCTTTGCCACTTTGTGGCCTCTCTGAGACTATACCAAATCTGGGATTTTTCCATTATACCTGGCCTTCCGAAGCCCTGAAACAGCTCTATTTGTGGTGCTTTTCTTCACCAAATTCAACAGGAACTTCCCCATCCACCCATCAGATTAATAGGAACACTAACTCTGAACAGGCCATAGTTCTCTAGAAGGAGTGAGTTGAATTCAGGCTGTGGCCACTGTTTAGTGTAAGGTGGAGTGAATACTTTTCAGTGGAATCTGAATTCAGCCCATTGACAAACCCCATGCCAGCAGTGAAGAATCAGGATCACACTAAAGTTCCAGTTAGAATATAGTCAACTAAAGTTCAGTACTAAATTGGCACTAAACAAGGGTCTACAGAATTCAATGAGGGCTGGTTTTAGAGTGTTTGTGGATATGTAATGATTCTAGGCTGAGTCCTCTCTTGGTTCTACCTCTAGGCTCTGCCTGCTCTTTTCTGGCACACTAGGCAGTCCTGGAAATAAAACTTCACATGCAAAATATTCTGAACATTATGCAGGGCAAACCAATATTTTATTCTCCATTGATTTCATCATTCCCATTTCCTTGAACTGCTTAAGATTAATTAGTCAGTAATTAATTCTTGAGTAATTTTAAAGAGGGAAGACAATCTGGGTGAAACAATTCCAGCAAAATAATAAGCTTTTTCAGAAAGTGGAATCAGATTTGCATGCTGTCACTGAATAGTAAATTCTAATTTGGAAATTTAAAGATCAAATGCTTCCCATAACTGTTTATCCAAGGAAGGGGATCTGGTGAAATATTTACAATGCTAGTCAGACTTCATGACTATTAGATTATTCATTACATTTATACTCCATTTTTCTGTGTACATAAGCATACCTGAATTAAAACAAAATACAAATGCAATGTAAATACACATATTATGAGAATAAGCTAAATATAAGTGGATTCAATTAACCATTAAAAGTTTGGTGAAAGATTCTGAGCAGAAAAGGTGTTGATCGATTCCAAAACTCCAAATTAGCCCCCCCAAATAATTTCAGGGGTATGTGCTCTATTGTTGACACCCGAGCTGACACGATCCAGATAATCAGTTTCTTGTAGTCATAGATGGTTATGTAGCACCATTAACTTCCCAATAATAGCAATAGCAATAGCACTTAGACTTATATACTACTTCACAGTGCTTTACAGCCCTCTCTAAAGTGGTTTACAGAGTCAACACATTGCCCCCAATAATCTGGGTCCTCATTTTACTGACCTTGAAAAGATGGAAGGCTGGGTCAACCTTGAGCTGGTGAGAATTGAACTGCCGAACTGCTGACAGCTGAAGTAGCCTGCAGAAGTAGCCTGCAGTATTGCATTCTAACCACTGCACCACCATGGCTCTTGCTAACAATTACAAAGATCTTCTGTTCCAAAAAGGGCATTTTTAGTTACAAAATGTATAACTGTAAAATATAAACTATGATAAAGGTCTTAAAAATGTAAGTATAATGTTAAAGTAAAACTGCCTATAACTATAGTTATAATTGTTACTACTATAACATAACTTTAAGGGCTTATTCCCAAATCATGAATGATTAAGGCCGTTCATAGACTGTGGTTATGAACGGCAGAACCTCAATAATAAAGTTTGTATTGTCATATGATTCTAACTGCCATCCATTATAAATAACGCTTTCAGAACAAAATGTTGATCATATGAAAGGATAAAAGGCTGCTATGTCAAGAGAATAGTGTATCCTATTGTTGTTCCACATTTATGACAATTAATCACAGTTTTTTTTAACATTCCTGTGGAGCAATTGAATATAGCTGCTGCAGAAACATTTTAAGACTTTCTGTTTATGGTATTAATTGCAAAGGTATCTCTTCTTATTTTTGATATGTTATTAATACCAGCCACTTTAATTGTGAAATGTGACATAAATACTATCAAATGACAAACAGCATCACTATTTATATTCATTCAAAGTAAGGAATCCCATCTCACAAGGAAACTCTAATTAAGGTGTAGTGAGCTGTGTGCTGTTTTCCACAGCTACTGGGCCATGTGGGTCCCAGACACAGTGTGACAAAGCGACAATGTAACAGATCCTAGATCCTCTAAATCCCTAGGATGGCGGTGGACTGTGATAGTTGTCTGAGGACTGAGAAATAATGCCCTCTTCTAATCCTAACAGAAATTAGGATTTGATAAATGAATCACAAATTAGGCTAAACTCTTTTAACAGTACATGATTTTGGTAATAAGACTGGAGAAATCTTAACAATAATATCAGCAGAAAACAGAGCTTATCCAGAGGGTGTTTGAAAGCTATGCCAGATATTTGAGATAGATGTATTTTTGACTCTCTCTCTCTCTCTCTCTCTTATATTTTAAGCTGCTGAGGGTCTGCACCCAACTATAATAAATAAATATTTTCCACTGAAACTATAAACATATATTATTTTGCCATAATAAATTAATGTGGTGTCATGAAAATAAAAATGTTTGGATACAACAGACCATGCTAAATTCTGTTTTTATCAACTAGTTAGCTGTAAACTTTTGACTCCAAAGAAACATTTGGCATTCCACTGTCTTCCGACTAAAGCATTTTCTACCTTGGTTGATGATTTTTTTTTATGCTATTGTAACAACAAGGTCTTTATTCCTTAAGCAAAGTTAGGCATGAAAGTTTTTTCTCCCATGCTTTTAAACATCTCGACCTGCTGAATGACAATGATGAGAGCAGTAATAAATCTGTCATAAAAAAAGCATGCAAAGCAATTTTTTTTTTGTTTAAAAGTCATGGTTAACTAGCAGTGAAAAAAGAGCTTATGGACTGTATTACTGCGGTAATGGCAGTTCTTTTTTTTTTCCTCTTTGTTCAAATGGATATCCTCAGGCATGTCACCTCTGACTAGAAGCCAAAATCGTTCGGTTGAAACTGTTTATGGGAAGGCTTATTATCCCTGAAATGAAAAAAGGATGATAATAAAGCTTTACCTTTTCACCTTACCTGAGAGTGGAAATACAGTTGGAGGAAACTACAAGCAATTTAGTCCAAGTGCCCTGCCCTCTCTGCACCCTGTTTGAGAAACTTCACTATTAAACACACAGTCAGTAATGTGATTTAGAAAACACCTACAAACACACACCTCTGCTCAACAGACCATGCAAAATGTTGGCTGTGTCACATTCCTAGAAGTTCTAGCAAACAAGGCCCCAGTAGACCATTTCTGGTCCTCGTATTGAAAACATCACTTTATTAGACTTGTAAATGCTGATGTGTAGCCAACGGATGCATCCACAAAAACATTCTATTTTGAGCTTAAATTTAAATATTGGATGAAAGATAAGCCTCCTGCCAGATATTAAATCCTGACTGTTTTCCCCTCCCTTGCTATACTATAAACAATTATTTTTCATTTAAAAGCAAGACAATTTATAAGCTCTTAAAAGTTTCCTGTTTGGTCTTGTTCACAACATTTATAATAATAATAAAATATCCTGAGTTCATCGTAATTCATTACCTTTCTTTGTCCCCCAGTCCCACTGTAGGAAACAAAGAAAAATATTAAACCAACCATAGTGAATCATTCAAACTTGGCAATAGGATATTCTTATAGTAATTTATTTGTGAGAAGAAAGAAACTATACTAGCTTCCTCTATAGTAGTTATACTCTAGAGAATAACAGCAATATAGAGTAACAATGCATGCCTTCGGTAGGTTAAGAGTTGTAGCTAGTTTAGCATGGCAAGTAGAAGATGAAAAATTGACATGGATAGAACATTTTTGGGGAGGGAGGGATCAGGAATTTGAAGCAGTAAAATGGGTGCCTTTGGCATCTGTTTATGGGTGCTTAAGACAGTGGTTTTCCTTACAATCTCCCAGTACTAAAAAGACCCCCTTTAAAAAGACACCAACTCTGTGGGAAGTTTAAGTTCAAGTTTTATTTGTCTCATACATGTCTCATACATGACGCATCTATGACATGCAGTGACTGCAAAATCGAGGAAAGCAAGAGGGATAGGGATAAGGGTAGGGATAGGGAGCAATTAGAGGGAAGTGAACACAAGTAGAGAGAGGAGGAGGAGAAGGAACAGAGATGAAACACAATGTCTGCTGTTATGACCAGTGTCCATCCAGCGCCGCCATTCCATGTCTCCATGGCAGGTCTCAGCCCTCTCAGTCCTGGGCTGTTTTTTGAGGCTACTGCCTTTACCTCAGCAGGTCTCGGCCCTCTCAGTCCTCAGCTGTTTTTCACAACTATTGCCGTTGCCTCAGCGTCTCTCACAACCTCCGCCTCAGCGATCCCTTGGGTCTTCCGTCTCAGCTTCTCAGTGGCTTCTCAAGGCCTCCTCCTCCTCCCCAAGGC
Source organism: Myanophis thanlyinensis (assembly GCA_017656035.1). Lineage (NCBI taxonomy): Eukaryota > Metazoa > Chordata > Lepidosauria > Squamata > Homalopsidae > Myanophis > Myanophis thanlyinensis. The sequence goes on from JAEANM010010220.1 coordinate 8,235, forward strand.
CTGTTCCTCTTCCGTCCATCCTGCCCTGGTCTCCTGAGCCTGTCATCCTGGTGCCATCTTCTCTAGCTCTAGCTCTGTCCTTTGTTCTCCTCCCGGGTCATGCCTCGGCTGGTTTAAATTGCTTAACGGTTGCTTAGGTGTTGCTTAAGGGTTGTTTAAAAGTTACTTAAATTATGATTAAATTTGGTTAGAAAAAAAACTAAAACAAATAAAAAGAGGGCCGGAACAGTCACGATGGCTGCCTACCTCACCGGTGCCATTTTGAGGAAAAAGTGAGCTATTGCTGAGTTACATGGGCCTTAGACATTGTGCTGAGTCCAGTTCTCCACTGAGTGCAGAGATCCATAAAGCGTCCCTGACATGGCTGCCAATAGCTATATTTTACATTATTCACACATAGCATAGCTGGAATAGTGTGAGAGATGTGGTTTGAATATGATGCAGGTTGCCAGGCAAACAAACATTGACATCTAAAGCAGATCAATAGCTGTTTGGGGAAAAAATTTATGCAAACTTCATTGCCAGCAGGAAACTTTCCTAAACCACTGGAATTCTTACAAAACAAATGCAATATTTAAGTTAATGTATTCAAATAAAAATGCTGTGGCAAAATTTCTAAATCTGCAGATTGTGATATGTTTTCTGTTATCACAACTTACATCACAACTGATGTGCTATATTTAGCAAATACAGTTTGGTGTCCTAATTGGCATTGGTATTACAAGTCCTCTAGTTGTGCTACCATAGATAATTTGTTATCTTAATATAACTCTACTCAGGATTTTTAAAGCAATATATGGAAAATAGCAGATTTTCCATTGTTCTTCCTTAATTTACTGCCTTTATAAATGGATTCTTCATTAGCCTAGCTTAAAGCTCTTCCTAGTAGTATATCAATCTGTCTAAAATTAGTTAAAGCTAACAGCCTTATAGCCCTATAACTGCATATAACCTAGTACTATACTTCGTTTTGTCAGTCCTGAGCTTACTCCCAATAATTTTTCTTAAGTTAACTCAAATTAGAAGACTTAAAATACAAAATTTTTATAATATATGTAAGTATTTTATATTTAGCCTAAATTAAAAATAATTGGGACTTCCTGATACTTTGGTTTTGAATTAGCCCATTTCATTTTTCAGGATATCCAGATACGTGCAATATTTTAATTGTGTTTTAGTATATGTTTTAAAATTTTGTTTCTTTTTGCTTTGTGGTTGATAATTGTAATTTCTAAGCTGATATTACAAAGGATATCAGCATTTGTAAATTTCCTTAAATTAATTGGTGCAAATATTTAATATCAACTTGAGATAATTCCATTCTTCTCCAGTGAGTTAAAATACATGGGATTTGTTTTTTGAGAAGATGGGGGATGAGCAATTGCGAGGAAGTCATTGTAATTTGTTCAGTAGAGAGCAAATGGAAATCTGTAACTTTAACCACTTTGCTCTGCAATCAGTCACTCAATCAATCCAATCTACAAACATTACCATTCCCCAGAAAAATGGTCCAGCTCTTCCCTAGTAATCTAATGCATAATGAAGAAGAAAAAGAAAAAAATGTATCTGAAAAAATGGAAAGAAAAAGTAATTCCCAGTTATAGAAAGAGATACTAAGAGTACTCACATCTTTGAACTCCTTCTCCTTCTTCTCACATCTTTCTCATCAGTAGAAGATTTTAGAAAAGATTAATCCTCATCAGAAAGGCAGTTATATACAATGGATACATATGGATAGAACTTATCCTATTGCCATAGAACTGTATCTTCTTTTCTTCCAGAGAAATTTAGCTGAATATATTTGTAACCACATTATTTGGGGAGCAGGCTTCAGTTCTGGATAATCACCATTATCTTTAATTCTTTACCATTTGTGTTTAAATGGATAGAAAGATTGCACAGAACTATTCTTCATATTACGAACAGAAACCACTTTTTAGATAGTAATAGAAATCATGGTCTAAGAGGATGATATTAGCAAGCAAGCAATTTTCACATTGGCTCCCTTATAGCCTGACCAATGGTTTGGGAAGAACAATTCATTTATGATAAGAAAAGTCTCCTTCCAGTATTAAAAACTTCTTTCTTGGATTGAATTTTAGACATTCCAGACTAAACGTAATCGGGATCATTTACAATCCCTTTTGCAAACTGATACAGTAGTGAGAGAATTTATGTTTCTCTTATTTTTAGACAAGCTTCAGTTGGGATAGATGCAAACAATTTTGGCTATGGATGTGGAATGAGATCAAATATATTGTGGTCTAGAAAATTGTAATTTTGTTTGGTTTGGGGTGCAGGTTTCTCTGGAACCTACACAGATCAAATTTGGAATAAAAAAACTAACTTGAAAATCTTGCATGCAATCTATTAAGCTGCCTTTCCTAGGAACATGGGAAGTGCCTACATTTAAGTAGGTTAAGAGGATTGGTCTAATTAATATTTGCTACCTTGTCTGGGAATGTCTCACTTTGCCAGAAAATAGTAATGACTGGACCTGAAGTGGCTCTACTATTTACTCAATGACAGCAGATGACTGCCTCTTGATGTCCAAATATATAATTCACACAAAAGGGAAGGTGAAGTTATTGTTCCATGTGTCCCTAACAAATTATTTGTATTTGTAGATCAACTACCCCAAAGCAACTTATTTCAACCACGAGCCACAAACAAAAAAATAAACAAACAAATAAATCCTATTCTCAAGACAGGTTATGGATGTAATGGAGAAAAAGTCTGGCATATCCATGGTGGAAAAAATGCGTTTAGGAAAATGGTCCTGCCATGCACAATGTTTGGAAATGTGAGTCCAACTGATCTGGTAGGTTTTTAAAAGTCTGAGCTTAGACTTTTATTATTTAAAAGGTTTTATAAATATGTTCTAAATAGACCATAGAATTAGTCTAGCAATTTTAAGGGTTGGAAATTACTCAGCCATTTGGTTCTTATTTTATGAAATGAACAAGCATTTGAACACTCATTTGATATGCTTGTTGATGCATCACGAAAAGGAGATATGCTTTGAATTCTCCTTAAAAACCCCATGTAAACATACAGCTTATGGATAATTGCAACAAAATACCATCTCCTTAGAAAGTGCTTTCACATGCAATTTCCTCTTTGACTACTGCATGTAAACATAGTTATTGAATTTGGGGAAACTTGTGGGCTTTAAGTGGTGGAACTGGGATCAATATCTTAACAAATGCAAATTATATTTTACAGCGTCCTTGCTCTGGAGCAAAATACCTGCCTCATAACAGGAACAGAAAAAATAACAGGTACATTTCATCAAGCAGAAGAAATTAATCTGGATAATGATTCAGTTCCCCAGTTTGGTTATTCCATCCTTCTGAAGCTTTTGGTCTGGGCATTACTCGGGGGCTGAACAATTTGCTACACTCCGGTTGGTTTTGAATGTAATTCTTATAAAACCCCATTTGTTGCTCTGAGATTGTAGGAGTTGTATGCTAAAACATTTGTCAGTTTTACCCCTGTATGCCTTTCAGTGAGCAGAAATATTGGATATAGTATTAAGATATTAGAAAATTGTCTTATACCAACCAGACTGTTGATTTATCAAATTTAATATTACTTATGCTAATTGGCACAGCATATCAGAATTTCATTTTGAATGTCACGTCTGTCTGGAATTTGAATTTGCTTTATTTGGGGATACAAAGCATGTGTTATATTATAGAGCTATGGTCCCCAATACTTTTTCTCATTAACATGGCATAGATTTTAGTCACTGGGAAATGCAGTTGTGTACCACTGACTTGGACCAAAACCAGATTCACACTGATCACATACTTTGTACCAGGAAGAGAAAGAGAGAGAGAGAGAGAGAGAGGGAGAGAGAAGACACAACGTGATTTGTAGCAGCTGATCACTTGACAGCAAGATAATTTGTGTAGCAAAATTAATAGCAAAAATAATTTTTGTAATATATGTATGCTCAAAGTACATACAGATGGACTAAAATACCTTGGATATATCAGAGATTTTATTGGGGTATCTTTTATAGAAGGAAGGGAGAGAGGGATGGAGGGAGGAAGGAAGGAAATGAAGGAAGGGATGAAGGAAGAAAGGAAGGAGATATCAGAATAAAAATGTATTGAATGCAGCAATTGCCCATAACAGATGCATGGTGGAGATTCTACTGGTAATCCATCCTGAAAGGAAGATTACATTGCTATTGCCATTACATATGAGAATGTTATTTCTGTCCTTCCCTTTCCAAGTCATTAGCAGGCAGATAACAAATTCTATCATTTTATTACATTTTTAAGGAGAGATGTATATTATTTTTTGTCATTGTGACAATTACTTTCTAAAGGAAATCTAATATTACCAATATGGAGGAGGCTAAAAATACTACTAAAATCAATTCAGCATTACCAGAACAATGTAACAAGACTCCAAATTTAGTCTTCCAAATTTGTATATACAGAACTGTCCATTTCTGTGTAAATATGACAAATTCCATTTTACTTTACTTTTCTTCTTTCGCAGAGACTGGGCATTTTTGCTTTCTCATGTTCAATATTTCTTGGAATATCTTCAAGGAATCCCCAAGTTGTTACCTTAAGCCTATTCTTAACACTCAAGGGACAAGGTCCTTTTTTCCAAGCATACAGTATTACACATTTTGAAATTGTCAGATTTACTTTTTTTTTTAATTTGCCAACCTCCCCCCCCCTCCTCCAAGTGACTTTTGTGGAAAAACAAAACTCATTGATGTTTAGCAGTAGGATATATCTGATTTAATTTTACTTTTTCAAGATGACCAGGTTCCACGTGGTCTTGAAAGGCATGGAGAGCACATTGCAATTCTTCCAGTTCTGTAATAAAAATGTTAAACACCCATACCTTCAAGCATAGAGAATTTAGAGGAATCTTTTTACAAGATAGGTTGAAACAGATACGTGGCAAACAGATTTAATAAGAGTAAGTTGATATAGGACACTCCATTTTTATCAGAAGAGTAATTTCTAGTCCTATTTGCAATAAAAAGAATATAGTCACCTTATATACAACATTTCATCATTTCCCATTTCACTTTTTTTGGGGGGGTGTCATCTATTCTTACAGCATCCTTTTTAAATAAGTAAAAAAAAACAACACCCCATATCACACAGAAAGCAATGTTCTACTAGAGAAGACTTCCTATAAAAACCCAGTGCAGAATTGTTGAACTTTTTTTGTTTGTTTGTTTATCTTGGGATAACCTCTATCCCTTTCCTTTTTAGGTGATGTTTAATTGCAACAATAATATTTGTCGTGTTACATTCTGATAATGAGTTCTTTCATTTCTTTTCAGGTAATTGCATATTAGTGGAAACAAATAAACAAACAAAAAGATGTAATGTCCCCCGCCAAGAGGTCATTCAGGGCATAAAATGAAAGGAAATAGGTATTTTAGGTAACTGTGGACATGGTTTTTATTTTCACTAATTTTCAGATTACTCTCAATGAGGTCTCCTCAGAGTCCAAATGTCTTGATGTGAAAAAGATACATGCTCTAAATCATTAGAGATCATTCACTAACATGTGCCACCTTTTAGGGCAATTAAACCTGACCTTGGGGTTACCGAGCTGAACACTCACTGACCTGGGGCACTTCCTCTAAATATGAATAAAGCTGTAATACAAATTCAGTCAGGAAAAACAGCGTCCCAGCTCCTGGCACAGAGATCAGATGGTTAAATGGAACTGAAAGGCTGAAGTAAGGCTCATATGGCTATGAAATACATAGGTTATTGATTAAGAACATTCTCAGTTAGGATTAATCTGCAATTGTTGTTTTTTAAAGATGACATCTGGAGTCTACTCTTTCAAACCTCCCTCAGTATGCAACCTTGTTAACCTTAGGCTCAAAATAAAAAAGGGAGAATAGAATCTGGACCAAATTTCGCCATCAGTTTTATGCCAAACAGTTTATATTCATATTTTTGTCAGTTTCTGATATATATCAAGCCAAGCCATCACCATTTCTCTCTAGGCAGACTCACGTATTCCTCTTCAGTTGCAAAGTTATTTCTTTGTACTCACAAGTTTTAGGTAGTTGTTCCTGAGGTTTAAATGGATAGCACCTGTGCACCAGATTTATAGCCTTTTGATCTCCATGTATTTATTAGACAATTTGCTCCCATGTGTCCCGTGGATTAAAAAAAAAACCTCATCAGACACGCAGGCTCAGGAAACCTTTCCAACTTGCTATCATGGTTTCAGCTTCTTGATCTGGCAGCAGAAATAAAAGTTCACTATTTAAAAAAAAAAAGATAATGGAGGCTAGAAAAAGGAAGCCAGGAACCTACAATTATATAACTAAATATAAAACAATAATTACTAGAATCTGTTAAAGCAATGGAACAACTTTCCCTATCTGATATTGTCCAGATGTGTTGGAGTTGCAGCTATCAGAAGCCAGCTAGCAGGGGGAATGATTATGATGGCTGGGTATTCTGGGAGTTGTAGTCAACCACATCTGGAAGCCCACATAACATTAGAAAACCATTATATGCTGGTTGCAACAAACAGCAACATTTACCTGCAAGATGAATGTTTCATTTATGTTTTCCAGCTATAGTTAATACTTAACAGTCCAGAGAAAGGCCCCAATAAGCTTGTTTCACTCTTCATGCAAGGGAAGTAAGAACACATGGAATTCTTTAGCATGGCAGTGCATCTTATCTTAATAGATGCTGCCCAGAAATCTTATCCCCTGGGGACCTTCTTGGGAAAGCCTGGGTCCCACCTGTTCCCCAAAAATGGTGTTCTGGGAAAACATTCATGGATTACTAATAGCAGGCAATTTGCAACTGCTTTTTTCTTGGGACATATGGAAAACAACCATCTAGCTGTGTTTGTCTGGAAATAAAAGGTTCCCCAGATTCAAAATGCAACAGAAGACCAAATAAACTAACAGATGGATTTTGTTTAATAGGACAATTGGTGCCATGCATGAGATACTAAGTAATCTAGTAACAGAAAAAATTGTAGCTTGATTCAGAACAATTTCTTGCATAGTGACATAATTCTATGTGGGCCACTACAATTCATCCATACAATATATGTATGTTCTATTGCTCACAATTGGCACATATTTTGGAATATATTATAAGTGTACATTATTTGTATATATGGTGTGTTGAAGTTTGTGTTTAACACATTGTGTTCCTGTTAATTTTTGTACTCATAAAACATTGAAGATAACTGACAGCAGAAATAATTTTGAAGAATTTAAATTTTGTGAACCAATATTTATAAATAAATAACATGAAGGAACATGTCATTTATTGAACAATAAAAACAATGGTAGAACAATACAATAAAACAATAAAAACAATATAATAATTGGGATTATACATAGAATGAAGTATATGACAAGGTGATACAATATCACCTATTCTTTTCTCAGCCTGCCTTGAAGAAGTATTTCACAAACTAGATTGGGTAAAAGATGGAATAAAAATCAGTGGTTCCTATTTAAACCACTTAAGATTTGTAGATGATGTTGTTCTCTTCTCACAATATCCAGAAGAGCTACAAAGACACATACAAGAACTACACAAAGCAGGAGAACTATTTGGCTTACAAAAAAACTGATAAAGAGCCAGTTTGTGTTTAATAAATTCAGCAAAGAAAATCTATCTATCTATCTATCTATCATC